>RJWJ010003519.1:0-26532 GCA_004363605.1 Indri indri | reverse complement strand
TGGGGAGGCCTGGGACTGGGTCTTCCCCAGGACATCACAGAGAGTGTGCAGTTTACAAAGACCTCGTTTCCTGGACACAAAGATGCCATTGAATTAAGGACAACTGTTGGGGGGAAGAATAAGTCACTGCGGTAAATGTGCACATCACTTATAAATTCATCTTGATTTCAAGAGTTTTAAACTGTTTTTTAAAAAGTGCATCTTAGACTCACAGGAAGGTGGCATGTTACAGGAGCACCTCTGCTCAGCGATTTGAAGAGAGCCTCCTTCGTGTTCCAGGCAGAAAGGTGGCCTGGGTCCCACCTGACAGCCAGAGGCCTGGGCCCAGCCAAGGCCGTCTCTGCAGCAGCAAAGGGGGTGACCCTCTGCACAGAATACAGAAAATTTCAATGTGTCCTAAAGCAGCAGTCCCCAACCTTTCTGGCACCAGGAACTGATTTCATGGAAGAGAATTTTTCCACAGACATGGGGTGGGGGCAGTGGAGTTCTGCAGCCCGATTGGTGGCCCGGGGGTTGGGGACCACAGCCCTAAAGCCTCCCAGACCTGCCCACCACCATCTCTCAGCCTCTCTGACATTTAATACCCAACAAGACAGGGTGCCCTCTCCCCAAAGCTCCCAGCCTTCCTGACGCCTCCTGTTACTCCTCAGGGGAGCCCTGCAAGGTGGGCCCGTGGGAGAGAGGAACATACTGAAGGCAGGACCCTGAGAACGGCTATGGGGGCTAGAAACCCCTTTGGTCCTGGGTCCAAGGAGGGCCTGGTGGCAGTGCTCCGGGCTGGGGCTGCGAACACCGAGGCGGGGGCAGCTGGAGAGACCCCACCAGCTGTCCTGCCCTGCCCTGCCATGGCGGGCAATGCCTGTCACCTGGCCTGGCTGGGATGGAGGATCCAAAGTGCCCAGGGCCCACAGCTACCCGAGGTGCGCCGCATTCTGTCCATCGCCCCCCGGGTACCAAGACGTCAGCCAGCACATGGCCACCTCCCTTTCGGGGCTCCCACTCATGGTGCCAGCCCCCATGGCGCCCCTGCTCTCACCACAGCCCCACCCAAGACTGTCCCCTATGCCAGCGCTCCAGCTCCCTGTCCTGTGGACACTGACAACCATGCCCACCCATGGTACCCTGTCCCCCTGACAGGGAGCAGGTGCCACAGTCTGGTCACCTCACCAGAGCACGCACAGAGCCCGGCTGCAGTTAGACCTAGCGTTGGCCCGGGAGGGGGGCAAAGAGAAACTGTAACCCTGGGAGGGTCCTGAGGAGATGGCCACCCAGAGCAGGGGCTGCCGCTGTCCACAGCTCCATGGGCCTCTGAATCCTGGGCGGGAGGTGCGTCACATGAATGCGGGAGTGCTTTCAGCACTTGGAGCCTTTGCTGAACTCTAACAAGGATGCCGACCTTTCATACCCAGGAGAGGTTGGGACCACTCACCCATGGCACCCACAGGGCCCTCCACCCCCATCCCAGCGCCCAGCCGAGAATTAAATTAAGTAGGACTCACAAATTCTGTGTGTTGGGACTAGGAAATGCACTTCCGGTTCCAGCTGGTACACTGGGGCAGGGTGTAGGTTATCTGGAACATGATCCTGTCCTGAGGGAGCTGCTGCCCTCCAGGGCAGTGTCCGGGGTACCCCAGAGCACACCTGCCCCAGGCCTGCTGCAGCCCCACTGAGATCAGAAGCTTTGCCTGTCGGGCCGATACCCCCACCCTGCAAGACACCCGCTCCTACCTGGGAGATGGCCCTCAGCCCCCAACCTGCACAGAGACCCCAGTGCCCTCAGGGACTTGCCTTCCTCTTCCTGTGGAGGAGCTCTTGCGCCCCACGTGGCTCTCTCACATCCGTGGTCTCCACTCAGCAGGTCAGCTTTGCCCGCAGGTGGCCGGACGTACTCGGACCCCCGCCCAGGGCTCAGCTCCCATCCCTCGAGTCCCTGAGGGCCCCAGGAGGCCATGGACAGGGTCAGAGCACACAGTCCCTTGTATCCAGGGGAGGGGAGGGTGCCAGCAGCACAGGGGTGGGGCCGCACCAGCTGTCCTCCCAGGGGAGGGTCCTCAGCCACCCTCCACACCTAACGCACCCTCGGTTGGAGGCCTCACCGTCTCTAAGCCAGCGCTGTCCCTGTGACTCTTCACCTGAGGTTTTATAAACTCTAGAGCTCAGGATACCAAATGTGCCCCTGCCTCGGGGTCCAGCCCTCTGCGGCCAGCCTTGGGGTGGAAAGGCAGGCAGTCTATCCCCTAGAGCACTTGGGGTCTCCAGGAAAAAAGGGACAGTTTACAAATGTTGGCATGCAACTTTCACAGTCACCTTACAGAGGGACCATCAGTATCCCATTTACAGATGCACAGGTGGGATTTGCATGATTTGCATGACTAGTCACACCAAATTCACAGTTAGGATCTTACGGGCCTCCAAGTACAACATAGTGACCAAACTTCCTATCTTCCATTCCCCTCGAGCACTGTGCGTTCTCTAGCATCTCCCTCTGGCCTCCTCTGGGTGGAGGCAGTCACACTCCAGGTGAAAAGTAGGTGTCACAGGAAAGAGGCAGGGTCCCAAGGTGCCCCTGGTCACTGACATCGTCTAGCTTGTCAGATTCGGCCCAGGCACTGAGCAGTGCCCAGAAAGGCCAGATTCCTGGGAAGGGAGGGGAGGGGAAGGGAGGGAAGAGCCTGCTCCGGAGGGTGCAGCTTGGGCTGGGGCCAGCATCATCTCACCTGACTTTCATACACTCTGAGAGTGGAGGGGTTAAATGAGGGCGCAGAGCTCCCAGGGGGAGTCAGCCCACCCTGGGCTCCCAGGGGCCATCACCGATGCAGAGGGACCCAAGAAGGGGGCAGTTTCCAGCCCCAGGCCTTGCTCTAGGGAAACCACCTCCAGGGCACAGGAAATCTTTACTCACAGCAAAAAGCTGTGGAAGGGAGACAGATCAGACTATTTGGAACAAACATGGGTGTTGCCCACAGCATTTCGAGCTGGACTGGGTGTGGCGGGTCTACAGGGGTTCACTGCTCACCCGACTCTGCATCGAGGCCACGGGGCTGTGCCACGTGCAGGGAGGCACATGCCCGGCCTCCATCACAACACACAGCATGAGGGCTGCTGAGCACTGTGCGGTCTGCCCTCGGCCTCCTCTCGGACCAGAGAAGCCCAAGAAAGGGCCTGTTCCGATGGACAGCTGCAGGCACCTCCAGCAGAGCCACCTGGGGGCCTGGGAACTAGTGCCAGGCCATGGCCCTGCACACGGACCACGCAGCCGGGCTCTGACGTGCAGCGGAGGCTGAGAAATGCAGCCCGGGGCTGTGGCAGCACTCGCTGGCTCCAGGAAGCAGTCCACATGCCCATCACCCGTGCTGGTGCTTATGTTCTTGCCACGTGTTAGCCAGAGCCACTGAGCACTGCCCCATCCAGGTCCCGGATGTTCAGTGGAATCAGACTTAGGAAGATGCTCCCAGGCATCCAGCCCGGTAGGGTCAAGGCGGACACTACACGATGGCAGCTCTGCCTGCAGTTTCGGTGTCCTGAGAGGCGACTGTGGAGCCTGCTGCTTTCCTCCTCTCCGCCCCAGCCCCAAGCCTACACTGCCTCAGAGATCAAGTGTGTGCACGCATAAGAGAAGGCTCTGCCATGGCTCAGGTGCAAACCGGATCCCAGCGTTGGAGGCGGGGGCTGGTGGGGCTGCTTGGTCATGGGGGTGGATTCCTCACGGAGAGATTAACGCCCTCCCTGGGGGTGAGTGAGTGCTCCCTCCATTTCCAGTGAGAGCTGGTTGTTGAAAAGAGCCTGGCACCCCCGCCCCTCCCCTGCTGCCTCTCTCTTGTGTGGTCTCTGCATTCTCCTGCCTCCCTTCCGCCACCATGATGAGTGGAGGCTGCCTGGGGCCCTCACCACAGGCAGATGCACCGTCTTGAATTTCCTGGCCACCCAGAATGGTAGCAAAATAAACCTTTTTTGCTTATAAATTAGCCAGTCCCAGGTATTCCCTTATAGCAACACCGACGGAATAAAACAGGTTGATTTTTCAAATGATACAATCTATGATGCAAAAAAGCAAAAATATGTTCACATGTAAGTTCTGAAGTAATAGCTAAATGAACACCTGTGAATCTACTTCCCAGTGTAGACGGTGGCTGAGTTTCGAATCAGCACGTTCACTGATCATGCAGCACCACAGAAGAGGTTTTTGCTTTGGTGTGGGATGTTCACACGCTGGAGTGTGGGACAGGAGGCGCCTTGTGTGTCATTGTTTATAGCACGCCCCGTGCAAGAGAGACCTGGGCAAGCTGGGAGCCTGGGGAAATGGGAAATCAGAATGTGCGGTCACAGGGTCTCAGAGAACAGCAAGCAGAACTAGCAGCGGACAGACCCTAATAAGGGACATTAAAGGAGAGTGTGCAGAGGGCGAGACGGTTCTCACCCGACATGCTCCTGTAGGGGAAGGAAGCAAGTGCAGACAGGGCCACGGAGGGGCCAGCGGGGAGGGGCGGGGATGTGGGGAGACCCCAGAGGAGACACTGCTGCGTCCTGAAGGAGAAACAGGGCCAGAAACTCACAGGGGCCTGGGGCAGCGAGGAGGCACCTTGGGGCGGCGAGTGCGTGTGGGCCCCACCCTATTACCTGTGATCCCGGTGAAAGGTCCCAGGGCAGCACTTCTTGCCCCTAGAGGGCTCAGACTGGGCATCATTGTAGCCTCACAACACTGCCAGGAGGGGAAGGGGATGGCTCATTTCAGAGATGAGGAAACACGGAAGGACTTGGGGAAGACAGAGCACTTCTCCTGAGCCAGACCGAGCTCTACTCAGCAGGGAAGCAAGCAAACCTGTGGGGTGAGTGATGGCCACAGGAGACCAGGGGCGGATGCAGACGGCAGCAGAGTCTCAGGTTAGCCCAGAAAGGGCCAAGTCTGCAGCCAGCAGTAGGGACTGCTAGGGTCACCTGGCCTCCACTGAGGGGGGACAGGCACACGGAGGTGGGAGAGGCTGGACCCACCCCGCACCCTGAGAGCAGGTTAAGCTCAGCTCGGCCCACATTTGCACGACAGGTCTCAGGAGTCCGTGTCTCTGGAACCACCAGCCTGGCTGGCCCAGTCAGGGCCCCCAGGGCTCTGCCCTGGCCATGCACAGGCCAGCACGCATTTCCCGGGGACACACTGCTCCATGCCCTCGCCCTGTGCTGGCGAGGTGAGGGGAGACCCCAGGGTGGCAGAGGGGGCAGAGAGAGGGTCTAGAGCCAAAGCACAGCTAGGGCCCTGCCTCTAGCCTTGCTGAGGCCTGGAGACGGCAGTGTGGAAGTGGAGGCCCAGGCAGCAGGAAGCACTGGTGCCTCTGAGCAGCAACGCGGCCAGGGTGGCGCGGCCAGGACAGTGGGAGGCACAGCCCAGGGAGGTGCCCAGGGTCTTGTGGCAGGCAGTGGGCTCCCCTGCCCAGTCTGTCCCGTCCACCCTTCCACCCAGGAGACCAGCCTCTGTAGGGCTCAGGAGGACAGCCCTCCACTGCTCAGGGTCTGGCCTCGAGTTCCTGCTTGACCTTCACCCAGAAGAGTTTACACATGTAGGTGGCCCCTGGCAAATGTCCCAGGAACCTGGGGTCTAGGCACCTCCACCCCCGCAAAATCTGAGTGGCTGGGTAAGTTCTGGAGGGACTTTTCCTTAACTGTATGCTGTGTGTGGGCATTTGCCACTCTCCTGCCAGCACTGGGCAGCCAGCCACCCTGACTCAGGGGAGGAGGACACCCTAAGGTAACTGAGAAGCTGGCCCCACCTGTCTTGGAAATAGAAGAGAGGCAGACATCCTTTCGCCCCACCCTCCAGCAGCGCCGCTTAGCCCCAGCCAGGGCCGGCACTTTCGAGGACAGACCTCAACGTCTACAGGAGGGGGCTGGAGTGTCTTCCACAGGGGTCCCAGCACCCAGGGTGGCAGGACTGCTGCACTTCATCCCTCTCAATCTCTGCCCACGTCCTGCTGGATGGTTACTTTTATTTCTCACTGAACTGCAGCCCTTTTCTGTTTTTGCAGCCAAGGTCCTTCCCTAGGTGACTATGGACAACAGATCCTTAGGAAGGGGGCTAGGGGGGCTGGAATTGGTAATCTCACCTGGTTGAAGCAAATGTAGTAAAAACATATTTAGTATTAAGCTATGGAACCCTGGCGTCTCATTGCACGGCCAACTCGTCATTATTTTTTCCACTGATTTTTATATGTATATATTTATGGGGTACAAATGAAATTTCGCTCCATTGATATATTACATTGTCCAACCCCTAATTAAATAATCAACCATGGCCAAGTTTCTACTGGGTGCTTTGGGGGGAAATGGCTCTTGCTACTAACCCCAAATGAAAGGCATGAAGAATCTCGGCCCCCAGGGTGAGCTCATTGCTCTCCCCTGCCCTGGCCAGCTTGCTGAGAAAGTACAACAAACTCAGCCCCCTGGGACTCCCTGACTCTTCTCTCCTGCAGCCAAAGGAGATGACAAAGCAGTCTGACTCCACCAACCCGCAGATTGTTCTCGGCTCCTTGAATGAGAGAGAGGGCATTGTTTGGGAAAGAGTGTGCCCCTCGCCTTAGGAGTGGGGTTCCCTGGGGGCCCTGACACTCTCTGGCAGTCTGCTTCAGGAGCCTGTCATCACCTCCCTGGCAAGTCATCCTATAGCGTGAAGTCAGTTCTCCTCATCATCACCCACTGATCGCCACCCAGACCCAACAGTCAGATCTCAGCAAGCCATGGGAACCAATTACATGTGAAACCTTCAAGAAAAAGGCTCACACTTCAGAAAATGATGACCGTGCCACATGGACTAGCAAAAACCTGGGGAAATGTGTGGCAATGGATTCTGAGAGTGCCTGACCACAGGAGGGAAGAACGTCACTCTGGTCCCCCATCCATCCTTGAGTTGGCACCCCAGCAGGTGATCTGTAGGTTGACTGAAACCGTGGCCTGATGGTGGCCCCACAAAATGAAACTGAGAAGCCGAAGATTCCTATAAAGAATCCAGATTTTTGAAGGGATCCGGTGTTGGCATGGATTGATCAAGTGCAAGCTGCTCACTGTTCCCAACCGCGTTCCCAGGAGAGCCAAAAAGACATGCCCCACCCAGGCCACCGAGAAATACTTCGGAAGGAGAATGCCAACATCTTGGAAGATCACCACAGGTGCTATTCTCTGTCAGCTGCTGATGCTGGCAGGAGATCCTTCTGCTGGTGGAAATCTGCGGGTGGGAACAGCAGAGCTGGTGCCACAGAGGACAGGAAGCAGCACAAAGTGCTGGTGGCCAGTGTGGTACCAGGATGTTCTCAGGTCAGGCTCTTTGGCATTGCTGAATAACCCACGAGGCCACTAGGACTGAACTCGATGGACAATGCCAATAAGCCAATAAGATCCTTTGTGATGGCTGTAATATTAATAGAAATGAAAAATACCTTTTTAACGAGGTCTGGTAGATGGGAGTCTCCAAGAGTACCTGGAACAATGCCTGGCACATAGTAGGTGTTCAATAATTTAGTGAATAAACTCCACTTTCCCTTACCCAATTCCCAGGCTTGATTCAATGGACCTGAAGCTCCCTGAAGGGAGGGGAGGCTGGTCACCTGCCACAACATCACAGAGAGATGCTGTGAAGCTTCCAAAGGCTCTAGACAGAAATACCTGCACCCCTCAGAAATTACTGAGCACTGGTGTGGGCTGACATTGACTCCCGGCAGCCCAGGATGTCCTCAAGTCCACACCAGGAGTGTGGGCCCACTGGAGGCAGAGGCATGTCAGGTCACAAATGGAGCTGTGCCCTGCTCCATGGCAGCCTGCTGGGATCCCAGATCTGTCCTCTGGTAATGTCCCCAGCTCCAGAGCATCCAGGTAACAAAGACATGCTCAGTGACTGGCAGAAACTCCACCCTGGCTCCCCAACCCATGGTGTGGAGATTTAAGAGGTGGGAAAGGCTAACTGAAAGTCTCTGAAATGCCCTCTGCCATCAAAAGTAGTGAATCATTGGCAATACTTCATCCCTGGTGACTGGAAATTGCCACCAAGCTTGGAGAGGCCCTGCTGTACCCTATTTAACTTGCCAGTTTGGCTTGTGCAGAAGACACTGGACCTTGAGCAATGCTCTAGGTTCTCTTGCCCCACATATGACCTCCTTACTGGAATGAACCTGTCACAATCCTTGGTGTAGTACAAAGCCATTGATTTGGTGACACTTCTGCCTGTGTGTGTGCGTGCATGCATGTGCCTGCATGTGCATGCGTGTGTGTTTCCTGTCCCAGTATTCAGGGGTCAACAGAAGCAAACTGCTTTTGCCATGATGGGGCAGCAGTGTCCCTTCACTGCCTTGCTTTGGGGCACAAACCCTGTGCCGCGATTCAGCCAGCAGAGACCTTGGCCTTTCCATCCCAAAGGACCTCACATGGTCTACTGCATGCTGATGTGTCTGAGGACAGCAAGTAGCAAGGCACTCTAAATGTCTGGACATATAAATACCAGAGTGTAGAACACAAATTCTATGAAAATAGAGAGAACTTCCACCTCAGGAAGGCTCCAGGGAGCCAGCAGCAGTGTCCATTTTTCTGGAACATTTGGGGATATCCCCTTAGAAGTGAAAGACATGCCGCTGGACCTTGTCTTCACACCACAATGCTGGATGGGCCTCTGGATTTTTGAGGCAATTTATTTCCTGCTTGTGTGTGCTGCCTCAACTCATTTGTTGGGGGTGCACTCTGTGTGGATCCCATGGTAGGTACAAGCTGTCCGCTCCACCTGCACTGGGAGAGGCTCTGTCACACGGCTGCCATGCTGCATGGACCCCACAGCGCCTGACATGCCCACGGCAGACCTGGACGCTGTGCACAGCCGGCTGCAAGTCCCAGCAGAAGTCACGCTGGGGGCCCTGGGGTTTGCGGCACTTTCCTTCCTCCTGGGCTTTGGTGGAGACCAGCTGTGTCTCTGCTAACAGAGTCTAGATGGGGGACCCCAAGGATCTGAGGTTCCCAGGATGAAGTGTGTATTCTCTAGCCCAGCTGGGTGCCTACCATTGGGTGGTCCACACAGGACCAGGCCTAAAAGACACCAGGAAGCAGGAGGAGGTGACTCAAGCAGGTGTCTCCCTTCTCCTCCCACCCCTGTGGCCCCATGGGACATTCCTTACTACCAGTGTCTGAGAAGAACAAGTGTGAGCTGCCTTTCCAGGTGGCTCTGCAAGATGCACCTGCGCAGCCAGAAGCGGACTGCTGTGGCACTCAGAGTCCCTCCTGAGGTGGACAGAGGAAAGGGAGACCCTCTGAGAGGCACATCTGATGGCCCCGAGTTGCTCGTAGAGAGGCCTGAGGTGTCTCCTGACCCACGGGGACCCGAGGGCAGGCACAGGGACTGGGGGCAGGAGGTATGGAAAGGCCTCTCTGAACATGTGGGGAAAGTGAGGACGACGTGTCCCATGGGAACACCTTCCCAAAGATCCCACTCCCAGGAGCCTCCCAGTCAGCTGGGGAGGTGGCTGTCCAGGGATGGCCAGCAGCCTCTCCCCAGCCACACTCTGATGCTCTGGGAACTCCCGAGGCCAGCCGGGGCATCTCAGATTCTGTCCAATGGATTTCCCCTCACCTGGGTGACCAGTTACCACCACTACTGTGGGTGAGGAAGAACCAAGGTCCCGGGCTCACTGCTTTACATAAATACACAAACGTTTTCTGATAAGATCTTCATGCTAATCCTGAAAGGTATGGAATCATCACCCACATTTTTCAAATAGAAAAACAAAGACCAAAATGGTTACATGACTGTCCCAAGATTATACAACTCGACAGTGACTGAATCAGAATTCAAAGGGGGTCTGTGTTCTTCGAAGGCATCTCCTGCACTCACTGGCACAAGTTCCTGAAAGGCTGCCTTCCCCCATCTCTCTCCTGATGTCTGTACACACGCATTATCCCTGGGGTGTGAGCTGATCCACAGGCTGCCCTTTCAGGGGCTGAGGCTGAGGGCAGGGCTCCTGCAGGTCCCACACTGGGTCACCTGGCCTCCCCTTTCCTCAGAGCTCTCGGAGTCAGAAAACTCTGTCCCATCCTCAGGCCTGCACCTCTAGGGGAAGGTGGCCACACAGCTAATACAGCAGCCCCTTCTGCCACTCTAGCCAGGACAGCCCTGCACAGGACTTCCTTCCCTGGGCCTGTCCTGCTGAGAGCTGGCAGCACCTCCCTGCCTCTCTTATGCGGAGCCCAGCACCCCCCCTGCAACCCACCTGCTCTCCTTGCTCGCCTGGGGAGATGGAGCTTGGCAACCTGCAGCCAGACGCCCCCCCACCCCCACCGCCCACCTTGGCGTCCCTGTGGGGGCAGGTGAGGTAGAGCTGTCCCAGCGGAATAGGGCTCCTCGGCCCCTGGCAAGCGGGCCATGAATTCGGGCCTGGGAGGGGGCACCCTGGCAGGAGTCTGACAGCACCAGGTTCCTATTCCCTTGCCACCACCTGGACACCCAAGCCTGCTTCTCCCTTGAGTACCTTTAGCCCAGGTAATATTAACAATAGCGAGCACTTCACAGGCACCTACTGGGCCAGGCGCCAGCCACCCTTCCGGGAACCGCCAGTCCTGCGCCCCAGCGGCTGCGAGTGCCCCGCGTGTCCAGGCCCAGCAGGCGCCCGCCCTCGCAGAGGCTGGCCCGCCTCCGACGCGGCACCTCTCCTTCCGTGCGCGCTGGACGGCCGGCTCCTGCCCTGCTCCGGCGGGACACCGCCTCTGGTCGACATGCCTGAAAGTTGGGGCCGCTGAGAGCTACGACGGTGCTCCCCACCCACCCGGCGCCCAGCGGACCGCCGGGACACAGCGGCGCGCAGCAGCTTTCATCCTCCCCAGGAGCGGAAGGACTCCGCGAGCCCGGCCGCGTCCCCGGACGCCGGCTCTCACCTTGAAGAGGCTCCGGAGAAAGTGCACGACGCTCAGCATGGTGGCCGCTGGGCACCCGAGCCGCCCGCAGCACCGCCGGCAGCCCAGCTCTGGAAAGCCACCCCGCGCCCCGCCCCGGTCGCCCTGGTGCCCGCCTTGGGCCGCCGAGACGCCCCGCCTCCCGGAACCCGGCCACTCCGGACACGTGTGGCTCCCCAAGGACGCGTCTGGGTACCCGCCCCTTCCGCACCCAGGCTTCGGTCCCCCGCGGGAGTGGGGACACACAGACTCACGCCAGAGCCGTCCACAGACACTGCCCAGTGCCCCCCGAGAACCCCCGCGGCTTGACCTGCGCCCAGGAGAGGTCCTGGGCACAATGGGAGCCTAGGAGGGCTTTCTGAGAGACGGAGAAGGTGAACACATGCCTTGCGCATCTGCCTGTATGCAACCCACAGGCTCGAACCGTCACCCTACCTAGGTCCCCTTGGCCTGCCTCTGCCCTCCTGAGAGCTTTGCTCGTCAAACTTCGAAACTTTTCAGAGCTGTCTGGCCAGCATTCTCATTTACCAGTTGAGGAAACCGTTTCTGGGATCCAGAATCGGACAGTGGCATAGCGTCTGCCCAGACTGGCTTTGTGCGACCCTGCCCAAGTCCTGATCAGCAGCACTATGCAGGGTTGCCTGGTAGGGTGTGTTTTTTCCCTCACTCGAACCTGCCTCTGCCACTCTCCAGGCCCTGGAGCAGCGAGGCCAGGGCGGGAAGCCTGGGAGGTCAGGGCCTAGAGGGGCACCTTGAGACCATCTGAATGTCCTGTGTCCCCCACCCCACCCTCCATGCCACCCAGGGTCCACGACCAGGCTAGAAGCACATCCCGGAGGCCATGTGCTGGGAGGAAAGGCCCGGGATTCGGATCTGGATGTCTGGTGTGCGGCACATCAATTGTGTAATCTTGATCACCTGCTCTGAGCACTGTGTTTAACCTGGGAGAGGAACACCACCTGCTGGGATTGCCATGGAGAGTGAGCAATTAAACCTCTCAGGGGCTCAGCAAAAGTTAATTCTCTGTTCAAAAGCTTAAAGTGCTAAGCCTCCAGGGGGTCTGGTGGAAATACACAACCCCTGGCTACAGGTTCCACTATTACTGGACTTCTCTATGTGACCAGTGGACAGGCCCTGGACCTTGGCTTCTCAGACCTGAGCGGTGTCAGAAGCACCTGCAGGGTGTGTTAGTGCTCAGGCTGCCGGGCCCACCTCAGAGTTCCTGGACAGTTGGTCTGGGGGGCAAGCCTGAGATTTTGCATTTTAACAAGTTCCCAAGTGACCCCGATGCTGCTGGTCCTGGACCACACCTGGAGAAACTCTGGACTGGGGTGTCCTGGGCCAGCCTCCCAGTCTAGCAGGGGCAGCCCCCAGGGCCCGGCTGGAGCATAACCGTCATAGTGGTTCCATTGACCAGATACCTATGTGTCCCAAGACAGCGAGGGCCTTGCTGTGACCTAACCTGCCACAATCCTGGGGGGAGTGACAACATCGAATGCTCAAGGGGAAAATAAGTGAAATACAGTTTTATAACTGACCTTTCCTTCTGGAGAACATGATTCTAGGAGTTCTCCACTGCATTGTTGTGTGCTCTCTTTTTTTCCATTAAACAAGATAAAAGGCAAGCCTGTTTGATTCGCCAGTGAACTGGCACACCAGGGTTTCCACTCGACTGAGCTCACCACGTTTAAATATGACCCGGCTTCGTGTCTGTCACATACTGCAATTAAACAGGTTCAGCAATGTGGGGGCTATGCGAGGGGTTGGAGAGAAAACATTGCGGCCAATGCCAAGCAGCGGGGAGAGCGTGAGTGTGGGCAGGCAGCACTCATGTTTCCCTGCTGCTGACCTGAGCCCCTTCCCTCACTTCTCCTACCCGGAGCCCCCAGGCGCACAGAGATGGACCTGCACCACCGGCCCTGGCTGGATCACAAAGGACAGAAACCTCCCCTGGCTACCCCAGTAGGAAAGGGATTTTTGGAAGAATATGGAATGAGTCATAAATTGCCAGGCAGGTGGAGAGATGCTGACTCCGGAGACAGGCCCAAGGGTGGATGTGTGTTCAAGCTGACATCTGAATAAATGGGGCCACGTCTGCTCTGTTCTCAGAGGGCTCCCAGTCTAGTCCAGGTCAAGCACCCTGCAGGACCCTGAAGGCCTTCCTGGAGGAGGTGACCTGTCCCCCAACAGACACTCAGAAAGACACGGATGCTTGCAGTGTGCACACACCTGTGGGATGCACCCCTCCCCCAGCCCTGGGCCTACACATTCAGCATTTCCAGATCTGTGGTCACTGGTGCTCTGTGCATCCTGGACCGACGGGCACAAGGCCTAAGAGTCCCGAGGCAGGGGCAGAGCCTGGCCCCCAGGTGTGTGGCTCCAAGGTGGAACTGCCGGCTTGGGGTTTGGGGCAGGGGAGCGTGTCGGGAAGGGCCCAACCTCGTCAAACCCCACACAGACTTGGCCGCAGCACCCTGGGAAAGCGGGTCTGGGAGGCAGTGCCCGGGTGGGGCCATGGCTGTGGCTCCCCTGGCAGGGCCAGCTGCACAAGGATGAAGTTGGGGTGTCTTGAGCCCAAAGAAGTGGAAGATTCAGCAGCAGCGTGATCAGCTCAGTGTGTCACATGCTGCCTCTGCCACCTCTGTCCCAGGCCTGAGAAACCTCACACGAGCCTCTGTGTGGTTCTCTGAGGTCATGACTCACGAAGCGCGTTCTCACAGGGAAATAAAGCATCAGCAGTCTCTGGGCAAGCCCATGGATTGTTCAAAGGGGAAGAAAAGAAAAAGGAACGCAAAGGAAGAAAGGAAGGAAGGAAAAGTGCAGAGAGCCAGCGGAGTCTTCGTCCGCAAACAACAGGACCTTCTTCTTCATCTTTGCTGTTGGACCCCCGCGGCGAGCAGCGGGAGGCATCTCAGGGAAGCCTCGCATCCCTGGCTCCACCCACAGCCCCCAGAGAAGTCCCTGGGGGTCAGGGCCCCTGGGGAGGTCCTACAAGGGGATGGGCTGGGCCCGGGGGAGGGTGTGGGCCAGGGCTGAGGAAGGGCTTCCTGGGCCCGAGCTGGGGAGAGGCCTGCTCATACCAGGAAGGGCAGGGTGGGGTGGCGCCTCCCCTCCTCCTGCCCTGGTCGCTGGCCCCAGCAGGCTGGGGTGTGTTCTGTCATCCTTGCGGGTCATCTAGTCAGAGGCTGCTGGGGGGTGTTTGTGTTGCAGCTGGGTGCCACTCTCTCAGTTTGAGGACACACCTGACTTTTCTCAGGGAGGGAGGACCGCAGTTGCGGGGACAGGCGAGGAGTGTTCCTGGGAGCTGGCCTTTGAGCCGAGGTCTGAACATGAGGAGGAACCAGTGACTTCAGGACCCTGAGGCAGGCTGCGGGTGGGGTCCCTCAGGTGGGGGGTCCCTCAGGTGCAGAGACAAGCTGGCTACCCTGGGTGCTGAGTCAGAGGCAGCCAGGGGACATGGGCTCTGGGCTGGATCAGCACTTGCTGTGTGGCTTAAGGCAAGTTATTGACCCTTCTGTGCCTCTGTCCCCTCACCTGTAAAACAGGGACCTGCCTCCAGGGCTGCCTGTGGGGCCTTACATGGTGGCAGTGCCAGCTGAGCCCTCCTCCAGTGCCCGGCCCTGGAGCGGTGCTGGCGGAAGAGCCGCCGACGGCAGAGTGGGTGCTGATGGCACGCTGTGGCCGCAGGCACCTCTGGGCCAGCTCTGCCCTGCACGTGCCTCTGCCTGTTTCGCGTTCATTTTGTTGTTGCTTAAAGATAAACGACGCTGACACAAGGAGGTGGGACCCTGGGGGTGCGGAGCAGGCACGCCCTCCGCACGGGCTGCCCTGGGCCTCTCCCAGCCCCTCCTCCTTCCTCCCACCAGCACTGCCAGCCGAGCCCAGCACCCAGACAAGAGAGGCAATGATAAATGATTAAAACCTAGATTTGGGGGTGCACCCTGCCTCCTGTGGTCACAGTGAGGCTCAGAGTGAACAGGCGCAGTGAGGAGCAGCGCCCGACTCACACAGCCGCGACACCAGTGTCAGCAGCATGGTACTGCCTCTGTTCTGTCACTAAATCGAAAGTTACCCCCGCCGAGCACTGATGCCCCAGAGTGGGTGACATGGCCACCTGCGCATGGCCACCCGGGGCCATGCACCTATCACCGCACATAGGCAGGCTGTGACGCAGGACAGAGTGAGGCTGAGCATGCAGGGTTCCCGGGGGGGCCATGGGGAGGGCCCAACAGGGGGCACATCAGACTCCTGGCTCACGGGAGGGGACCCGCGGCTCGGACACAGGAGCAATGGGCAGGGCCGCCAGCCAGCCTGGGAGCCAGGGCCTGGGAGCAGGGGCCAGGCAGGGGCGGGGAAGAGGACAGCGCAGCCGGAAGGCGCCAGTCTCCAGGGTGACACTGGTCTCAAAGAGAGAGGCCAGAATGGGCCTTTGTGTGCAGCAGATGGGAGGGGGTGTTCCCAGGGGAGACGGGGTGGAGGGAGGAGAGGGCAGCAGGAGAGAAAGGGCCATGAAACGCGGCCCTTGCGGTGAGATGCCTGCACCCTCACCAGGCAACCAACGGCTTCACTCCAGGCCCAGGCTGGGGGCTGAATAGGGCCTGGCTGGGGCTCCAGGGCCCGGTGAAGAGCCCCACTCAGGGTGGAGATGGCTCTGCCGCATCTGCCATGCTGGGGCAGGTTTGCAGGCCGCAGGCCTTGTCCCCATGGTAGGGCTGTCTCCCTTCTCTGTGGGTCCCAGAGGACACTAGGTGTAGTCGGGGGAGAATAGTTCAGAGTCAGGAGCGGAAGTGCTCTGAGTGGCTCCCTCACCTCTCACAGGTGGCCCGCCCAGGCCACGAATTCTATGTCCCGTCTCTCATGCAGGCTTCGAGCTGGGGCTGCCCAGGGTTGGGCAAGGGCCCCCTGATGCACAGACAGCGTGGAGGACACTTCCTTTGAGGACCCTGCAGCGGGTGCACCTGTGCACGCTGGGCCTGGCACCCACACAGGCTCCCTTCTGAAGGAGGGGCTGAGAGCCGGTGGGGTGGGCCGGGAACCCTTTGGAAATCTCTGGGATCTCACTCGGCCCCATGTGCTGGGCCAGCCTTTGTAGGGAAGGCTGCAGGCAGAGCCTGGGTGGAGGGCTTTCCTGCAAATAGCCAGCCCTGTCTGGAAGGTGGCCCGGAGGACCCCTGGGCAGGGGATGGGTGGGCAGCCCGGCAGCACGGCCACCCACCACACCTGCTGCTTCCTCCCCACACCCCCAACCCTGCCAGGCCGGACCCCTGAGACCACACCCAGACAAGCCCCGTTCCATGGCCCATCCCAGCCAGTGGGACAGATGCAGGGCCCCTCGCCTGGGAGCCTGGCCAAGACTGCCGTTAGCAACGGTACACAGGGAGAAATCTGTCCGTAATTCAGGCAGTGCCTGGCTCCTGGCCACCGTGATTGTGCGCCCATGTGCAGTGCCTTTACAGAGGGCGCAGCGTGTGTGTGTGTGTGTGTGTGTGTGTGTGTGTTTGTGTGTGTGAATCATTCCTGCTCACACACGAGACCACAGAGCTCAAGCAGAACAAAAAGATTGAATGAGCCTGTCACAAGGAGGGCATTTGTCTCCCACAGGTGGCAGGAAACCAGGAAGAGATTTAGGGGCTTCCACACAGTGTATGTTTGTGTCTGTGAATTAATTCTCTCCCACAGAAAGCAATCACAGATTTCAAACAGAAAGCAGCCTAGCAGATGTGTGCATTCACAAGGTGAGGTTTCTGCCAGGGAAGAGATCCAGGTGCACAGGCCATGGGCTGCCCGGCGTCCTGCCCTCCTGTGTGTGGCTGCAGAGCCCACTGAACTGGGACATGCTCGGGTGCTGGCCGGCCCCGCGGGCCTCCTGAGCTGTTCTCCTGGTGCCTGGGTATGTGGGTGCCCACTGCGGGCACAGAGCAGCACTTCACCCTCATCTGTGCCCATTTCACAGATGAGGAGACAGAGGCTCAGAGTCATCCCCTCCAGCATGTGGGTGGCAGAGCAGGATTCAAACTGCATGAAGAGAGGATGAGAGGTATCCCCTGAGCCCGCTGGGTGTATGGGGGACCTCTGGGGGTGCAGCCAGGTCAGAGAGGCCTGGCCAGTCCTTGATGTATGTGGGGGGAGAACTGGGTTGAGCGGCCTATGGAGAGTCAGGGCTCCACACCCCCAGCCTGGGAGAGTCTGCTGGGCAGAGAGCACAGGGGGATGTTGGGGGACCCAGTGTGTGCTTCTGACCCTAAGACCCCCGTGGCCTTGGGGAGGGCCCAGCCACGGAGGCATCGCCATTTCTCACCTGGGACTTGGAGGCCACAGGCCTCACGTGGCCTCAGAAGACCCTTCAGGGGCTGGGCAATGGTATGAATGTGTGAGTGAGCGAACGAGGAGCAGGACACCCAGGCCTGAGCGCCCTGGCTGCGCGGCTGCTCTCCCCAGGGCTTGCCCTGCTGCTGTCCACACAGCCAGGAAGCGGCAGAGCCAGGACTTAGACCAAGGCCAGGGTGACCACAAGGCTTGTGACATGGTGCCAGAGACCAAGAGGAGTGGCACCCGGCCCAGGCATGGGGGCATCGCCAGCAATGGGCAGGCAGACCTCAACCTAGCCAAGGAGGAAAAGGCTAAGGAGAGGCTCTCCTGACTTCACCCACACAGACGTCACCCGGAACAAGGTGACAGCGACGGCCCCTGTACAGGCAGACTGCAAAGGGAGCTCACAGCCCTTTGGGCCACACAGGCAGTTTTGTGCTCCCTGAGCAGCCAGATCCCCGCTTCCCTTGGGGTGGGGCGGCCCAAACGGCCTGCCCCCCAAAGACCTCCAGGTGGTTTTCCATGAATTCCTGCGTAAGTGTTGGTGACTGGCCTCAGGCCGCCCCACCCCACCCACTCCTCTCCTCTCCATGGGCAGCTGCAGAGTCTCTGGAGACTCCACGCCTTCACGGGGTGTGCCGACTCCAGGGCGACCAGCTCACTGCAAGGGCAGCCTGGCCATCCCTTCCCTGCCTCGCCCCACCCCCAACCCCGAGAGTAAATCCCTTCTTCAGCTCCACCCACACTCTGTGGCCCACCCTGCGGCATCCATGCGTCCAGCAGTGCCCCGGTGCTGACTGAGGCGCCAGGCAGTGTGGGCAGGGGGGACCTCACACAGGCAGACCACCGAGGACATTCTCCAGCTGTAGCTGGCATCCTGCTGGGAAGCACAGGTCTCTCCTCGGGCAGGATGGGTGCAGTGGGCCACGGCACATGCCGTGTCACCCAGACCCAGGACACTGTGGGAAGCCAAAGGAGCTCTGTGAGTTATTACACGGGGACCTCAGGTGCCAGCCAGAGGGGGCTGGGAAAACAAGGGCACATGGCCCCTAAATACAGACCCTCGCTTAGCACCTATTAACTCTTAATTAATAAATAATTTAAGCCACGATCTAGGACATTTAGTTTTCCAACAATAGCAGGGGAATTCCTCCCTGCCATTCTCCCTCCCTTCTTCCCTCCTTGCCCGCTGACTTGAGGTCCCAGCCTTAGCACCTTGCACCTGCTGACTACCCTGGTGCTCTGCTCACTCCGCTTGGGTAACATTCACCTGCTAGTGAGTGGGCTGCACGCACGCACACGCACTGGAACATGCACACACACGCTCACACACACAGCGCCAACAGGCTCCCAAGGCACCCGGGAGACCTAGCCCTGCCTCTGACTTGAGCCAGGCGCAGCCAGCCACATGCCCTCCCTGGGACAGCCCTGCGGTGTTTGGGGACAGTGCAGCTATGTCTGTCCCTAGTGAGAGCTGACCCCCCTCTCCCGGCCCTTCTAGAGCATCCTGCCCTGGCACACTCTCTGGACACTCTAGTTCTCCCCCTTTGTTGGTTTAACCCATGGCTGCCAGGACAGGGCCCAGCTACAGGTGGGAACAGACAGTGCTGCAGGGTCAGGGCACTCAACACACACTTGTGATGGTAGTTCCTCAGGGCGACGTTTCTAATCACGGAGAACAGTTGTGCAGGAGAACAGCTGTCTTCCCAGGCACTGGGACCTCACATTTACCCTGCTAGATTTCACCTTGTACATCAGGCCTTGAGTTCCAGACCATCTCAGCACATGAGAGGGGCCAGGCTCTGAGATCCATAAGGCATTTATTAATAATAATCCATTCTGGGATAAGATCAAGAAACTTTGGCTGAGTTAAGAGTCAGCTTTTTCATAAGCAGGGATCTTTTCTCCCTGGTACAGCTGTGAGGTCCTCAAGAGCCAGCCATTTCTTTCCTCTCCATCTGATTAAGTTTATTTCACTCCATGGTATCAAGAGTTGGTTCTAGAGCCAGGCTGCCTGACGACGATCAGTTCTGATATGTGTTTACTGTGTGATCTGGAGCAAGTTGCTTAACCTCTCTGTGCTTCAGCTTCCTCACCTGTGAAGTAGGGATGATAGCAATAGCTATCTTATAGGGCTGTTGGGAGCACAAGTTTCTTGTGGAATCTAAAAGCGATAAACTCATAGTAGCAGAGCAGAACGGTGGTTGCCAGGGGCTGGGGGTGGGGGAAACGTTGGGAGAGGTTGGTTGAAGGGTACAAACTTGAAGTCATAAGATGAATAAGCTCTGGGGCCCTAACGTGCAGCAGGTGCCTATGGCCGATAACAACAATTGTCTACTTGCAATGCGCTAGGGGGTAGATCTTACCTGTTCTCAGCACACACATGCGAAGACAACTGTGTGAGGTGGTGGATGTGTTAATTGTTTGTGTGATCATTTCACGATGTATACATATAGCAGACAATCACATCATACACCTAAAATACGCACAATTTTATTTGTCAATTACACCTCAGTAAGCTGGGGGAGACAGTGCGGCTCCCACAGGTGTTGACTGCCCTGTTAGTTCATTCCACCGGATCCAACAGTCTTCCCAAGGCCCGGCTGTGCTGGCCGCTGCCTGCGCAGATGAGGTCCCCAGACTGTTCACACGGCTCTCACTGAGGACTGGGGCGGGTAAGGGACTCCAGGTGCAAGTCTGTGTGAAGGAGCCATGCCACTGGGGGCACACCCTTCCCGTGCGTGGGGACCCTCCTCAGCCTCTGGAGAATGTAAGGTATGCTCCAGGCTGGAAGCACTTGGAGGGCTCTCGGAGCAAATTTGTCACCCAGTGGTGGCCCCAGGCCACATTCCTTTTCCTGCCAAGGGAAGTTGGCGCCCACCTGGGGGTGTTTCTTTCCCTCTCAGTATGGCCCGTTCATTCTGCAGCTCTCAGGAGGAGCATCCTGCTTTCTGTGTGGGGCGTGCTTTTCTGTGGGCGCACAGGACCGCCGGCTGCTGAGCACAGGGAAGGGCAACACTGACTTTCCTCTCTGCTCTCACTGTGCTCAGGACTGCTCAGCAACCCAAGCAGCTGGAGCCTGGGGGCAGGACCTGGGCAGTTCTCAAGGCAGCAGCTGAGGGCATGGCAGCCTGAGGTGCCAGATGAGGACCAGCCCTCTTTCTGCCACCCAGCACAGCTGAGGCAGTCGGAATGGCCTGAGAGGTGGGGCCCATTCCCAGCCTGCTTTGTTCTGCTCTGACTTGCTGGGTGACACCCCAGTGTGGGGCAGTGGCTGGGCCTGGCCCCCCATGGCAGGGCATGAGTCAGGGGTGCCAAGGTCGCCTGGCTTTGTGCTCATCAACCCACAACCCTCATTCCAGCTCTGGTCTGTGTCTGCCATGGTGACAAGGAGCTGCCACATCCCAGTGGGGCACAGAGACTGGTGAGACATCCCAGGGGTGGCTGGAAGGAGATGGAGCCATGGACAGCCTCCTTGCTCTGGATCCTGCTTAACCCTTCACCTTTCTGTGCCTTGCAGGTAGAGACCCAGGAACCCAACTGTGGGGGCCTCTTTGCTTGGAGTGGACACCTATTGTTTTGGGGCTGGTTGTACATTCTTGTATATTATCTCTACCCCGTCTCTTCCTACACATTTTCCGTGAGTACTTGTGCATACCCTGTGGAAAGCATCGTGAGGTTCACCAGAGGAAACATGGACAAACGGAAGTCAGGCCAGGCCCCTGGCAGCTGGGGGCTGACAGCCTGGTGGGGCAGCAGCCCACCACTTAGGGGCCTGCGAGCACCTGACACCTCGTACCTGCGTTTTCACCTAAGCCAGACAAACTCCAAGTTGGGAAATGTCATTCTCAGTTTACGGAGGAGACATGGGCACTAGAAGTCTTGTCGAGGTCCATGTCTGTGTGATCTCAGAGCTGTGCTCTGCACTAGGCCCTGGCACAGCTAGGGGACCCCAGCCTGGAAGAGGCGAGGGTGGGGGTGGTGCCCAGAAGCTCTGCCCGCAGGGTCTGGGTCGCGCCAGTAAGAAGGAGAAAGGGCTCCGGCCATCGGCAGGCCCCTTGGCAGGACCCGGCTTCCCCACAGTTTCCCTTTCTCTGGAGTTCTGGGCTGGGCTGGCCAACCCTGAGCTTTGGGGGAAACACCCCATGTGGCCTGTGCTCAATGGAGCCCTAACAGAAGGGACGTCCCCTCATTTCCAAGCCAACCCCCAGCAAGGTAAGGGTCAGTAGGACCCCTCATGGCACTGGACAAAAGCTAGATATGCTGGGAGGGGTCTCCATGGGGACATGCTTAGAATGAAAGTGGGGGTCCCTCTCCTCACCCCTCATTTTCAGCTTAGGGCACCCCACTCCCAGCAACTGCTGCCAACTCAGGGATGTCACACTGTTGTGCACATACCCTGGTCCCAGAGGAGCCGTGGGTGGCATCGGGCACTCTGACCTTCACCAAGGGCAGCTCTGGGCCGGGACTGACCCAAGGAGGAAACGCCTCCTTCCTGCCCTCGCTACAGGGCCCTCCTGCTGCCACTCAGGACCCCTGGGCCTCGCCCAGCCTCCCCGCCCAAGCCCCTCCTCCCTTGTCTGTGTCCTTGTCTGTCACGGCATGCTATTTTTCTACACTACGCTGGCGCTCTCTGAAATCATCACATGTATTGGTGCTATTTCCAGCATCCAGAAAAGTATCATCTGGCTTTGTCAAAACTCTGTGTTGTCTGCACTGTTTGCTGCAGAAGTTTTTCATTAAAGAAATAAAACATGAATAGAAATGAGTTATGCCCCTCCCAGGCACCCCTGCCTAATCCTACCTCCCCTCCCATCCCCCCCGAAGTAAACATTCTGAATTTGGGTTTATTATGTGCACTCTGCCTTTATGTCTTTACTATACAATCCATAAAAAGATGGGCACAGTGCTGTTTTGCAAGTGTTCTAAACCACACACACATAGTTTGATTCACTCATGTGCACGAGGATAGCTCTAACTCACTTTACTTTCACTATTGTGTATAACATTCCTTGCAGTGATAAATCACAATTGGTTTATCTTTCCTACCCCTGGTGGAAATTTCGGTTGTTTCTGATCGCTCGCTCCACAAGCATTGCTCACACAGTATTTCCTTCCCTCGCGCATCGCCCTGGCACAGGACGTGGGAGTGAAGTCACGACTCGTGGTTATGTATATCTTAACCTTACTGGATATTGTCAATGGCTCATCTAAGTGGCTGTGACCAATTCCAGTCCCAAGAGTGGTGGAGAGTCCCGTTGCTCCCCGACCTCCGCAGGCCTCAGTGCAAATGGACGCTTTGTCATATTTGCCCAGCTGGCGTCCTGTTAAAATCTGTGTTTGGAAGATTGCTAGTGCGTTGATCATCATTAGTGTGTTTATTAGCATTTCTAGTTTCATTTTTGCACATTTTTCTAGTGAATTGTTTTCCTGATTGATTCATAGTGATTCTCTATACATTACGGATAACATCGCAGTCAGTTGTTTGTGCTGCAAATATTTACTCATAGTCCTTGGCTTCTTTTCTCTTTGTTCTTGAGTCAATTTTGGTAATTTTAATGTTTCTGAACAATTATCCTTGTCATCTAATTTTTGACTACACCGTTTTCTATTTCTTTTGTCTTCTTTTTAACAAATGCATTGAAGGTTTATATTTACCTACAAGAATGGGTTTACCTGCATCTTACAGAGTTCAATGGGTTGTCCTTTCAATGTTTTCAGTTCTTAAAACTTCGGAATTTCCACTGTGTTTCCTTTTTTTTTTTTTTTTTTTTTTTTGGAGACAGAGTCTCACGCTGTTGCCTGGGCTAGAGTGCTGTGGCGTCACCCAGCTCACAGCAACCTCAAATGCCTGGGCTCAAGTGATCCTCCTGCCTCAGCCTCCCGAGTAGCTGGGACTACAGGGCTGCGCCACCATGCCTGGCTAATTTTTTTTTATATATTTAATTGTCCAGCTAATTTCTTTCTATTTTTAGTAGAGACGGGGTCTCGTTCTTGCTCAGGCTGGTCTCGAACTCCTGACCTCAAGCAATCCTCCCACCTCGGCCTCCCAGAGTGCTGAGATTAGAGGCGTGAGCCACCGTGCCCGGCCCATTGTGTTTCCTCTTTATCCTTGAGTGTTCAGCATCTTTAAAAGTCTCTATGCACATTTTTTGATGGATATTTTCTTGTTGAGTTCACATTTAATGGCACGGCCGTCAGAGAATCTCATCTGTGTGACTCCAACTCCGTGAACTATGTCAGGCCTTCCTCTGTCTCTTCCCCGAGCCGCCCCCAGTCCAGGCCTCTGCCAGGGCAGCTGGACACCAGGGTGTGTTTGCTTCCTCCTGCACTGGCCTGGAAACTCTTCAGGACAGAGGGGCCCAAACCCTTGCTGCCCAAAGCACTCAGTCCCAGGTGGGCATGGACAAGGTCTTAGACCCACCCTTGGTCTGCTGGTGACAAGAGCCATCCTTGGGGGTGGGTGGCTCTGGGTGGCTAACCCCTCATCTCTTTCTCCTCCTCTCCAAAGGTACCTTCTTCTTGGTGCCTCCCTCTTTGAGACTCTGGTGCTTGAACTTTTCCAGATGTCTGGGGCACTCACAGGAACACTCAGCTTCTTCAACACTTACCTCTCCCCACCTGTGGCCTCAGACCCCTGCACTCGCTGCCTCCCACTCACCGCGGCTCTGGGCATTGCCCCCCTGCCAGCTGGATGCCACCAACTCAGGTGCTGAGCTGCCTAGTGCCTCCCCAGCCTACGGAGCTCCTTCCTGGATGCAGTCAGTTTCTACATTACCAGTATTGTGACAATTATCCCTGACGGCAACTCTGTACCAGGCACTGGTGTGCGCTGCCTCATTTACTTTTCAAAACATGCCCAGTGGACATCTGGGGCTCGAGGCTGCAATGCCCAGACCTGGGATCCAGCCCAGAGTGCCTAGGCCGCTGCTACAAGGCCCCTCTCACCTTGAGCCTCACTCCCTTCTCCATGAAGCCCAGATCAGGAGGGATACCTGCCAGAGCCGCCAGGCTGCAGGCGAAGGGGCAGCACGGGGAGGGCACCCGGCACCAGTGCTGAGATCTAGGGCTTCCCGACTGTGAGGAGCTGGCCTTTCCAGAATGTCCCACGCTCGCTTTCTTGGCTTAGCACTGTGGTCTACGCCCTGCATCATTGAATCAGACATTCACTCAACAAGCACAGCGACTAGCATCCCACAGGCAGGGGCTGTTCTCTCCAGGACTCATGCGCTAAGCTCATAAGCAACATACAGGACGTTCCCTTCCAGCAACATGGTGGGCCCACTACTCTGAGACATTTCCCACTACAGAGCACAGAAATGCTGCATTAACTACACAAATGTGCTTTCAAATGCACATCTGGACGTGCAAGGCAATGAGGTCAGAGACAAAGAGCAGAGCACAGAACAAAAACAAGTGAGCGAGCACAGGAGGGAGCATGGGGGCCACCCTGGGCACCACAGGCCTGGGTGGGACCCTGTCTGTCAGGGGGCCAGACAGAGCAAAGCGGGACGGGTGCTGGATCGGACGGTGCAGGGAGTGATTATCTCCATGCCAAACACAGAGAAATTCATCACTAAATATAAAAAGACACAATCAGAAAGTCATGGCCAGGCTCAGATGTGGGGAAAACATCTCTGGAGACTAGCACAGAAACAGACGGCAAACTAGAGATCTGGGCTAACGCCTCAGGCACACTGTAGTCCCAGGCAGGAGGCAGAATCCTTGATCCCTGCAGGGTGCAGGGGAATGAAACATGGGCTGAGCCAGGTTTAGTGCAGGAGAAAGAGGGGAGGGAAAGGCAGTCGCTAAAGGATTGTGTGCACGGATCACCAAAGCTCGTTTGCTGAGCGTTGTGCACACGAGGGCAAGTGGCCGATCACGCCAACAGTGGGCCTGCCAGGTCAGCTTTCCTCAGGCCTCCACGAACAGTGGTGTGGGCCCCACTGGCCACTGGCCAGTGCATTTCAGGGTGGCACCCAGAGATCTAGCAGACATCTGACTCCAGCACTCAATCTGCGAGATTAAAGACGTCCTGGCCCCTCCCTGGCATCCTAAAATGTGGGAGCCACGTAACACGGCAGAACCTCAGCTGCAGTCTTCTCTCACCTACCCAGCATTCGTGGTATGGGGGTTCCAGGCTCTCCCCAGTGTGACTGGAGTCTGGGTCCACACTGGGCCAGCTTCCAGAGAAACCATCCCTCAGGGAACCAGTCCTGGACAAGTTAGTGCTTCTCTCCTACCACGAAATTTCCAGGAGTGAAGATTGATATAAATTCTCAGAGATCACATCACAGTGAAACTGCAGACCATCAAGGGGAGACAAATCTGAAGCCTAGAGAAAAAGCCAGATGATTACAGGTTTGGGGAGGAAGATCAGGGGTTGGACTTTTGGACCTGCTGGGTTTAAGATATTTTGGACACCCATCTGCATTGTCAGGTGAGTAGTTGGATGCCTCAGTGTGCAATTCTGCCCGAGGACCCTGCTGGGAATGTAAGGTGGACAGAGACCCCTTAGCAATACAGAAGGAGGAGGATCTTTGGGCCCGGATCATGGTTCCGTTAGATCCCATCCCTTTCAAGCTGTGAGGCCTCCCAGAAGCCACTTATTCTCTCTGAACCTCGGTTTCTCCTCTGTCAATTGGGAAGGTAATGTTTCCTTAGTTGTTGGCAAGATTAAATGTCTATAGAGCCTGGCACTACTGACATTAAAAAAATCCATTTTTGGATCAGTCTAATAAATGATGGTATGTTATACAATGGAACACCCTGCAGCCATGGAGAGGAACGAGGAGATTCCATACATGGGGTATGGAATGATCTTTAAAACACACCACAGGCGAAAAAGTAGCATGCTCTCAAGTGTGAAGGGCGTGTGCACAGGCATCTCTAGACAAAGAATGACTCCTGTCATGCACACCAGGAATTGGTAGGAGGGGCACCTGGCGGCGGGCGGGAGGGAGACTCCCTTCAACTAGTGCCCCTGGGTAATTCTGGGATTTTGTACCACGTGAAAGGGCAATATTACCTACTTTGAACAGGTTTTTTTTTATTTTATTTTATTTTATTTTTTTATTGTTTGTTGTTTATAGGGGTACAGGTGTTTAGGTTACGTATGATGCCCTTGCCCCCCCTTCCCCCCAAGTCCCAGTCCCAAGCATGTCCATCTCTCGGAGGGTGCGCATTGCACCCTTTCTGTATGCATATATCCATCCCCTCCTCCCCCTCGCCCCTCCCCCTTCCCCCTCTCTCCCTACCCGACATCCAATAGATGCTATTTTTATATGTACACTTATGTGATGTTCAATCACTACCAAT
>RJWJ010003518.1:0-85397 GCA_004363605.1 Indri indri | reverse complement strand
TTTTTTTTTTTGAGACAGAGTCTCACTCTCTTGCCTGGGGCGAGTGCCGTGGCGTCAGCCTAGCTCACAGCAACCTCAAACTCCTGGGCTCAAGCGATCCTTCTGCCTCAGCCTCCCGAGTAGCTGGGACTACAGGCATGTGCCACCATGCCCGGCTAATTTTTTTCTATATATATTTTTAGCTGTCCAATTAATTTCTTTCTATTTTTGATAGAGACGGGGGTCTCGCTCTTGCTCAGGCTGGTCTCGAACTCCTGAGCTCAGAACGATCCGCCCACCTCGGCCTCCCAGAGTGCTAGGATTACAGGCGTGAGCCACCGCGCCCGGCTCTTTTTGCTTCTTGATTTCATTCCGACTTGAGTCCAGGTTGGTAGACACCAGAGTGAAAATGGGAAGCTCTCTGCTGGTACAGTGGACTTCAGACTCTGTTCTTTCCCAGTCCACCTGATACCATTTTTGTAAGAGTCCTCAAATAGCTATTCTATACATTCTGTCCATGTTTTATGACTGCATTAAGTGTGAGAGACATCATTTATTGTGGTTGCTTCATCTTACTTGGAACTGGAACTCTGATGTAATTTTTCATACCATCAAAAAATATCAAGGACTTAGCAATAAACCTAATGATGGATGTGTAAGAGTTTTATTGGCAAAATTAATAGAACTTTATTGAGAGACTTAAAAGCACATAAATACAATGTTCATGGACTGGAAGATATACTACTATAAAGATATTAATTATTTCCAAGCTAATTTATACCTTTGGTGCATTCCCAATTAAAATTTTATAGAAATAGGGTCAAGAATAGATAAGGCAATCTTGGAGAACAATAAAGTAAGAAGACTTCTACCAACACAAGACTTACAAAGTTGTAGTCGTTAGGATAGTGTGGTGGTAGCCTAAAGACAAATACACCAAAATAAACACCAGAAACAGACTCACACAGTTATTGATGTTTTATTTATATTAAAGATGATGTGGTAGAGTAGCACAGAATGGTTAAAAGCTTAAAAGTTCAAAGGGGTCTCAGAAGTGATCTAGTCAAAATCTTTCATTTGGCTATTGAAGGAAACATCTATAGAAAGATTATGGTTTGCTCATTGTTGAAGTCAGTGTTAGCACCTCTAGGTTTTAAGGAATGTACTATTTTCACCATATTGCAAGTATTAGAAGTTTAATTACAATTTAATAGTTTAATCATATTATTTAAGTAAACTTTTTGTGAGCACTATTATGACCATCTTCCTCAAAAGAGCAACATTTAAGTTAAATGGTTTCTGGAGGTTTCCAGTAGTTACAAAACAATTCCTAGTTGTCGTAAATATTTCCTATTAATATTGCTACATATTATATAATAGACTATTTAAAACTCTTTCGTATGTTAAAATGTAATAAGAACAAATTAAGAAACAAAATATTGAGTCACTTAAAGTATTTTCTCTATCTATAATTTAATGTCCAAAAAATGTTTGCCTTATTTCTTTAGAAGTAGTCATTTTATTTTATTTTTTTTGAGATAGGGTCTCATCTTACTCTATCTCCCAGACTGGAGTGCAGTGATATTATCACAGCTCACTGCAACCTCTGACTTCTAGGCTCCACTTCTTGGCTCAGCCTCCCGAGTAGCTAGGACTACAGGGGTACACCATGATGTCCAGCTAATTTTTTAAAAAAAATTTTTATTTTTTGTAGAGGCAGAGTCTTGCTAATTTGCCCAAGTTGGTCTTGAACTCCTGGCCTCAAGAGATTTCCCCCTGCCTTGGCCTCCCAAAGTTCTGGGATTACAGAAATAGTCATTTTAAAAAGTAGAATTTTACTTTGTTATTCTTTATGAGGCAAATTGTTATATACCCTAAGCTTTTGAGAAAAAATTTGAGCCCAAAAGATGACTCTAGGTTTTTGCATGTGTTGGCCAGTCCACAGGGTTTATTTTTATAGTATTACTGTGCTTTCCTTTAAAAGTTTTTGATAATTAATATTTTGAGTGGTTTATTGGCATTGACATATAAAATAGTTATTTATAAGAGAGAGGATTTTTGGTTTCTACTTTTAGACCAACCTTTTAATGAGCATGCAGGCAATCTGGAGATAGAGCTTGTTTTGTAATGGTTAATTAGAGCAAATTAATTATTGCATATTTTGCTTTTCAAGGTCTCATTTTCCTTTCAGATGTTACTGGCATCAGTAAACAAACAAACATGTTTTTCTTCTTTTTTCAGAGAATAGAAATAGGCTTAGTTTGGATTGCAAGTATCTGTTTCTGTTTAGCTTAATACTTAGAAGTTTGTTGCAGCTCCATCTATTATGTTAGTAAATTATCAAAATTGGTGAGTTTTTGACTAATATTAAAATTTTCTTTTTAAAGTTTAAATCTACAGTTTTTATTTTTATTAAAGAAAGTTCTTTCAGATCATTTGCTTTTTGGGGTTAGGAAGAAATTAAAAATTATTTTGTCCTTTACCATTTAATCATAAATATTTGTAATATTTTCTTAAATTTTCTTTTTCTGGCCGTAGATTTTTGTTTTTATCTGTTTGTATTTAAGCTTTGTCTTATGTTTTACTCAACATACCACTCTCGGCTTTGCTTTTTTATACTGCTACTTGTAAGTATTCTGTTAATTTTGCATTTCCTGATTTGGGTTGTTGCTACAAGGGACAGTCTCTTTGGTTACCACGCACAGAGTCATTTTTAGATTATTTCCAACATTGCTTCACTCATCATTGACTTGGTTTAATTTTTTGCTGTAAGATTTTTTTCATACTATTTAGTTTCTTTTTCGTTTATTTGTTTTGCTCATTCAGCACTCTTGAGTGGACTTTTGGCAGTTGGAGTGACCGAATCCTGTCAGTAAATTGTGTTCTCAGTCGTGTGGAAGGAAGAGCTTCTTATTCAAATGCTGTTCCCTTGCTGCTTTTCTTACTGGAGCGTGGTCTTATATCTGAATGACAGGAATTTTATTTATCTTGGGGATGGTGGTGGTGGGCAACAGATGTTTGTTTTTGTGTAGAAACTTACAGAAAAACAAATGGACCAACAACATGAATAGTCAGTTTGCAGAGAAAGAAATATAAATGGCTGATAAATATGTGAAGAAATGCTTGACTTTCCTTCTAATAAAAACACAAATTAAAACAACAAGGCAATGTAGGGTTTTTTGGGTCAGGAAGATTAAAATATTTGATAATGATCAGGGTTAGTGAGGAAGTATAGAACAGGTACTTTTATACATATGGGGAGTATAATTTTTTTGGAAGGCAGTTTGCAGTAGCAATTAATTTTAATCACTTGTTCAGCATATTATCCTTAGAATAATATCTTAGACTATATCCTATGGGTATAATTGAACACATACGCATACTATATATACCTAGATGGTCCTTGAAGCATTATTCGCATTAGTGGAAGACTGGAAACAACCCAAATTAATTATGGCAAAGCCACAAAATGAAATACTGTGCAACTATTAAGCAGAATGAGTCAATTTCTTCTTTGCCGACAGGGAAAGTTTTTCAAGATATATCGATAAGTGAAAAGAAGTTGCAGAGTTGTATATAGCATGATCCCATTTATGTTAAAAGAAAGATTTATAAAAAATATGCTTTTATATACTGAATATTTCCCGAAGGGTTCATAGGTAACTGTTAAGCGATTGCTCCCTGGAAATGAGGTGGGATAGTCAAGGGTAACAAGGTGACTTCATTTTTCTATTTAATTTTAAAACTTAGTATATTTGTTATTTTCTCTACAGAAAAGAAAATCTTGTTACTGAAAACACTAAAATTAAACATTTTGAATGCTTTATTTAACTTGCAGATGGTTTTAATGGATAAGCGATATATGAAATGTCTAGCTTAATTAGGGACCCATTCAATAAATTTTTATTTCTGAGTGTGTCGTAAGGAGTTAGGATTTTAATCAGGTGACTAAAATGAAGAGAGAGAATGGATGTTTTCCTGGAAAATGTTTGTTAATCTGTGTTTTGTCTTCTTGGTTGTAAGGTTTTTTTGTAGGTCAGCACTGGACTTTTAAGACTATTTTCGTAAGATCAGTTGGTACAACCCAGTAACCATTAAAGCCCAAATAACCCCCATTGAAGAATTTAAATGAATTTATGTAATTAACCAATAAGGAGAACAAAAATTAGAGCAATAGAAAACAAAATGATAGAAGGTGGTCATTAGTGAAATGGGGAAAAAAACAGTCTAGAGAGACCTGAGTTTGTTGGATGGTATGATTATTTTCAGTTTTTGCTGGTATAAATAATGGGGCAGTGAATATCCTACATATATTTTTGGCATACTTTTCTAAGTATACTTATAGGGTAAAATAAGGAGTGTTGAATCAAGGAGTATATTGTATTTGAAATTTTTCTAAATATTACCAAATTATTTTATCCATGAAGAGTCTAATTTATTAAGTCTTGGGTGGGACCAAGCAATCTGTATTTTTAATGAGTTCCCTAGGCGACTTTGATGCAGCTAGAAAATGGCAAGATTCCCTACAGCTAAGGAGAATGGTACATGTCCTCTGAAAAAGGTCAGGCAATTCTGGATATCTAGGGAAGAGTAAAAAGCCTTTTCAGTTAACCGAGCAGTAAGAGCGTATTTATCTACAGTAGTGGTTGCTAGGCACGGTCCATCGTTAGAAAAGCAAGTGTACTAATATTTATCTGGAATATTTTTTGTCTCTTTGATATGTAGGGAAAAAGACATAAGAATTATAAGGACCTGAGTTTGAACACTTTCCACTTACTGTGTAGTCTTAGACAAATTAATGAACTTAGAATTTTTCTTTATACAGTGATAATATCTACCTTCCAAGTTTGTTGCAAAGATTAAAGAGGGAGTGACACAACGTTTATTGAATACCTCCTCTGTCTTCTGGCAGTATTTTGTGGATAACTCTGTCATGGCGCTTTGTCATTTAGTTGTGATTGATGAGTCACCTAGTCATCTCCCCATTAGACTGACTGGGACCACATCCTGTGGTTTTGTATTCCTAATCCCTAACCCAGGCCTGAGACATGGTGCACTGTTCTGTTTCGTAAATAAGTGATGTGGGTTAAGCATTATGCAAATAGATTTTCTATTTTAATTTTCACAATTATCCTAAGAGATAAATATTGTTTTTTCTATTTAACTATGAGGAAATGTTCAGGGATCTTAAGTAACTTATTTAAGATAGCACAGTGTGGCATAACCAGAACTGAAAACTCCGCATGTGTGATTTCAAACTGGATAAAATCTGTGCTTTTTCCATCAATCCACTTTGCTGAGATAATGATATAAGGCACTTTGGAAATTGCGAAATGTCATTCAAGGATAAGATTATTTTTGTTATTTTAGTAATATAATTTTAAAGATTAGCATGGTGACACAAACATTTCTTCTGCATACACTCAATATTTTCTTTCAGTTTAGCTTCCCTGACTGCATGGTACAGTAAGTCTGCCTTGCCTGTAAGAATATAAGTGATCATTTCCTCCTGTGAGTGATTTTCTTCATATTTCCCTTTCTTAAAATTCTATCTTTGCTTTTCCTTTGGCGAACTTTTTGATATTTGTAAACACATGGGTTGAAGATGGTTTATAGTAGTTACAACAGGATTTTGATAACAGTGGACTTTTTTTTTTTTTTTTTTAAGACTAGTCAAGTTCAGTAGTAAGAAGGAACAGTGCTTCCACTGTAACCTATATTTAGTAATGTTTGTCTTCCTATCTGGTCTTTATCTTCATTTCCCTCTTTCATTAGCAGCCATATGAGGACTTCTTCAGGGCATAGTTCACTGATTTAGATGTCTTCACATGCCAGTCTTGGCTTTTGGATATCTCTATTTTGTAGGACATGACCACATTGCTTAAGAGTGTGGAAATAATAGGGAAAATACCACCTCATAAATTTTATGTTTATGTTGCTTTTAATGGGGCTTTTTTTTTTCTTTTTTTTTTTTTACTGTGAGGATTCTTTGGGTGACGTAATGGGGCTTTTTAAGTTGAGAATTAGGTTGTTAGGTTGTTTTTATTAATAATATTTAATCACAATTTAGACTTTGGTAGAAAAAGAAAAATGTCCCATACCCTGCCCCTTATGTCATCATAAAATTCACAAAGTTGCAAAACAGGAATAGCCTACACCAGGAAGTGTGGCAATAGGAAGAAATGCGTGGCTTTACTCATTTCAGACGAACAAGCGAATTTTCCAACAATTTCATTCTGTGTTATAGTTTATTTTCCAGACCATACAGTGACATTTGCCCAATACTTTATATAAGTTAGTTTATTTTTTATTTTATTTAACTTTTTTTTTTGTTAAAACCACTTCAGGGTGGTTTCCTTTCTCCCTCATGCCTGGTGAGGGTGGGGCTGGTGGTGGGGACGTGTGGAGGCAGACTGCATCATGGATATACTTGGGCAATTGATGAGTTTAAGTTCAGCCCTTGCCTTAGTGCATGCAATTCTTCCTTGGGTGTTCATGTCTGTTTAACTAGCTCTGTAACCCATGTGGATTGTGTTGGAAAATGCATGTCTGATTTCTATCCTGATCCTTCTTAAGCCTGGTTTAAACCCTGGGAACATAGTTACAGTATTCAGTGTCTTATTATCTTCAGATGGAGCTTTTATGCTTTAGGGTTTACTGAGATGAGCTTTGGAGAGAAACTTTAAACAGAATGATTTGTGACCTGCAGGGACAGAGGCTGCAGTGTTTAACAACTGGAAGAACCTTTTTCCTATTAGTAATAGTTGTTGAGTGATAATGCATGAAGTAGCATCAGTTTTTTTATGTGATTTTTAATGTTCTTATTTGGAAACAGATATTCTTATATTAACTGTTTTGTAAAATGTGCAAGGTATACTTTACAATGGCAATAAAATCTAAGATAAAATATAGTATTTCAAAAGTTATGTATCTTACATATCATAAAACTTTTCTTTTTAGGCATATGGATCAGGCTGTGATATTGTTATTTTGGCAAATGACTTTGAATGTGTGCAGATCATTCCTGGTGCTAAGCATGGAAACATCCAAGTCAGCTGTGTGGAGTGTTCTAACCAACATGGAAGAGTAAGGGATTTAATTACTTTATTAAATGTCATTTTTAAATGTGTTTAATAATCTCAGAATATTCTTATCCTTTTATGCAAGGCTTGCCGACAGTTTCTTATTGATATACCTTGCTTAGGTGGCTATTGATAGGAGTTGTAAAGTGATAGGTCGTATACAAATTGTAAAGTGCCATTAGGTTGAAAATCTGGTAATTGTTATGTAGGTCTTCAGAGATCCGTAGGCCTTACAATCCTATGTGTACTAGTATTCTGCCAATTGTTAATTCTAGCAGCCATTAAGCCAGTAGGGAAGAAATAAACTTTTATCTTCTCTACCTAGCACTCCTTATCTCCCCCACATATAATCAAATTTTTATTAAGAAATTTAGCAAATTGTTAATGTCTAATATAATGCTTGCCATATGGCAGGTGCTCTGTGAAGTCTGTTAATTTAATCAAAGTTTGTTGAGTGAAGAATCTTACAGTTTATTCATTCAGACTTTAAAACAGAGAGTTTATTTTGAAATAATTAAAATTTCATCTTATACACCTCTCCCTCAAATTTTCAAGCATACATCAAATTTTGGTTGCATATAAAGTAAATATAGCACATTTTCTGTATACTCTGGCAATTCAGTAAGGCCAATATCATGTAGCAGAGTTGAATGTCTCTGGAAGAATATAGAAATGAGATTTTTACCTATAGTAATTGTAATAACTTAAATAATCTTAGTGTTCTAGAAATTGTTCTTTATTGGGTAACAAATTTTATGAAGGATGTGTTAAATCACAATATACATGGTGATAAATAGTAATCATGCAAATTTATACTGAATGATAAATCGTGATTATTATGCCATTTCTCCTGCCCCATTCTACTGCTCATATCAAACCTTAATATTTGTGTAAATGTCCCGGTACTTTACCATACAGTGATAGTATCACTTGACTTGGTATTGAAATACTGGATTTTCTGGTGTTTCCTGATATTCGTTTCTTGCTTTTCTGATTTTTTTTTCAGGTTTTTTTCCCCCTAAGAATTATTTTAAAAAACACTGAGAGTGTCAGATTTCTCTCATTAATTTTTCATTGCTCTTCTCTCTATGCGAAGCAAGGTAGCCTGTCTAGACTTGTACGATAGTTGTCAGAGGTGAATTTAATAAATAATGTACGTGCTGGTGATAATCACAATGGACACATTCTCTGAGAATAAAGTTTTTTTTTTTTTAAATACATAAGACATTGGTATTCATAACCATGGGAAGCAGAGCAACTTGTGTTTCTACTTTTCCTTACCTGGTTTAATGTAAAGAAAGCAAAATTGGACATCTTTATTGTCTTTATTGCCTCTCCTTTTAGTCCCTTTATCCAATCCTTGTGGTGATAACTTTGATGTTTGTGACTTTGTGTTAGTCTGTTACAAACATTCATTCATTCATTCATTAGCATGTTGAATGGGGTCATTCACAACTTTTTGCCTAAGTGTTAATTTGAAGTAGCTTCCCCACTACCATTGTGGATTAAAAGTTTTTTTTTCTTAGAAAGAATGTTGGATATTAGGTAATAGTTCAAATCACTTTCTGGCATTAGAGTGCCTTAAAATCACAGTAGACTTTTTTGGCAGGCTTTAAAAGAATATATACCTAATTTAGTTTTATAGGTTAACTGGTATACAGAGGTTACCAGAAGGTATGGTTTTTGGTCTGTCCCCTGTGGTTGATTTCCCTCTTGCCAAGAGGAGGATGAACTGGGAACTGGCATTCAAGAAATTATTGGAAAACAGGTTCTGGTAGCTTCTAGAGCAGAGGGATTTATGTCTCTTCTTATCAGGTATGTGACCCGGAACAAAATCCTCCTGGTCCCCCATTCCCTAGGTTAAGTCCTCTGGAGATGTCTGTATCAGCCCTTTTCCCCCCAGGTACAGTGGATGGCTTCCTGATTTCTCCTTAGTCCATTTTTTCTATGCCTTCTTCTAGATGGTTTCCCAGTTGGGTTTTTCTGTTTGATGGTATGATTAATCCATTTTATTTGATGTATCTTTAAGACCTGTTACTAATATTATTTTATGTCTTTCTCTGCTTTTCATGGTTTTTATATTATTTTCACTGTTTTATAAAGTTTCTGACAAAGAGATATGCCATTGAAGTATATTTTTGTTAATAAAGTGATTTTTATATTAAAAATGAAATTCTTGTAGAAAATCTGATTTTTTTTGGATAGGTCAACTTTGTATTTGTTATGTAAAATAAAGCCTGCTGAATTTTTTGATAACAAAGAAGAGGCTTTTTTGCCTTTCATTGCTGTATTTTTTTGGGTTTTGCTTTTTTTCTATTTTAATAGATTTGGGGATACAAGTTGAATTCTATTACATGTGTACATTGTATAGTGAGAAGAGATTCAACTCCAATACATTTCCAGTTATATTTATGGAAGGAAAAAAATTAATACAGTATTGGGATTGTATTCATGTAGTTTATACATTATTGTGAAAAGGAGGTTATCTTTATTTTACCTTCTAAATATTAATGCTATGTTTATTCTTTTTTAGATTGCAGCTTCATATGGTAATGCTGTTTGTATTTTTGAGCCTTTGGGCATAAATTCTCATAAGAGAAACTGTGTAAGTATTAACTGATAGTAGAACATTTTTAGAATCTAGTTAATTTTAGAGTCCAGTTGATAGTAATAAAGAGCTCCTTAGTAGCTGAAAGTGTTCTGGAATATCACTGTAAAGTTGGTCTGATCCTTTTCATTCATTAGGCATATATCCCCCGACCTTTTAGAAACTCATGTTTCTAGAATATTGCTAATTGCGATTTATTGTGTTAATGAAAAGCTACCCTAGTTTGAATTACTTTATTTCTTGCTTAGATTACTAATCTATACCTGATATCTGGTTTCCTATTCTCCTTCTACTCCCATGCCTCTTCTCAACAGAGCAGATCATGACGCTTCTCTGCTTAAAATTCTGTAATGGCTCCATATTTCTCTCAGATAGAAACACAAAAAGCCTTAAGATAGACTACAACCTTCCTTCTCCCCAGCACCACACTTACTACCGCTAGAGTTCATCTTCTGCTGTTTTGTCCTCTGGTTCCACTCCAGCTGCACTGGCGTTTTTACTGTTTCTCAAGTTACTTTCTCTCTTAGAGCCTTTGCATTGGTTGTTCTCTGTCTGGAGTGTTTTTCCTCCAGATACCTCCACGGCAAGGTTAGCTGCCACAGATCCTTTAGGTCTTTGCTCAGTAATACCTTCTCAATGAGGTTTACCTTGACCATCCTTTTAAAAATTACACGTTTTACTCCCCTTACCTTTCTATTTAAAATTTTTTTCCATAACAGTTATCTTTGTTTATTTATATATTGTTTATTATTTAGAATGTAAGCTCCATGAGGGTAGGAAGCTTTGTTTATTTTTTCACTGATCAATCCCAAATACTTAGAACAGTATCTGGAACATAGTAGGTACTCCTAAATAGTTGTTGAATGATGGAGTTAGGAGCTTAGATAAGCTCACATCTCAGGTAAGTGGTCAAACATACCACATTGAAAACCATTCAGCTTCATATCGAGTGCTATATTATATATATGTGTATATATATATATATATATATATATATATATATATATATTTTGAGACAGAGTCTCACTCTCTTACCTGGGGTGAGTGCTGTGGTGTCAGCCTAGCTCACAGCAACCTCAAACTCCTGGGCTCAAGCAATCCTACTGTCTCAGCCTCAGCTGGGACTACAGGCATGCGCCACCATGCCCGGCTAATTTTTTCTATATATGTTTTTAGCTGTCCAATTAATTTCTTTCTATTTTTGGTAGAGACGGGGTCTCGCTCTTTCTCAGGCTGGTCTCGAACTCCTGAGCTCAGAACGATCCGCCCGCCTCGGCCTCCCAGAGTGCTAGGATTACAGGCGTGAGCCACCGCGCCCGGCCTATATTTTGTCTTGATATTCAGAAAATCCAATGTGGTTGGAATTATCAACCCCTTTAAAAATTATTACATGCGTTAGAACTCCACCATCACTCACAAATAATCAGAAGTGCAAATGCTAAATCTGAATGCCAAGAGTATATATTTACAAGTAATTTTTTAAGTATACTTTTGAATAACATGCGTTAAAAGAAGTGATTTTGGTATTTTTTCATTAAATGTGTACATTTGAATTTTTTTTACATTTCCAAAAAACAGTATAAATTAAAATGTCAGTCTTATTATTAGAAATGTATTTATATGTTAAATATTAATATATTTCATAATAGTATTATGAAACAGGTATCAAATTTTGGAGTACTTAAGAGTCACCTAGAACACATACTAAATATTCAGTTTCCCAGGCCTCATTCCCCAGATTTCTGCTAAATAGTTGATCCACAGATTATACTCTGAGGAACACTACAGGAAAGAATATTAAGGTTGTCTATATAGGCTGGATGTGGTGGCTCACGCCTGTAATCCTAACACTCTGGGAGGCTGAGGTGGGAGGATTGCTTGAGCTCGGGAATTCAAGAGACCAGCTTGAGCAAGAGTGAGACCCTGTCTCTACTAAAAATAGAAAAAGTTAGCCGGGTGTGATGGCATGCGCCTGTAGTCCCAGCTACTTGGGCGGCTGAGGCAGGAGGATCGCTTGAGCCCAGGAGTTTGAGGTTGCTGTGAGCTAGGCTGATGCCACAGCACTCTAGCCTGGACAATAGAGTGAGACTCTGTCTCAAACAAAAGAAAAAGGTTGTCTGTAATTTGGGAATTATTTAATTATTATTAATACACTAAAATAGATTTGATGAACAGTATTTAAACTACTGTTGTAACTGTTGTTTGGTCAGCAGCGGTAGGGTTTAAAAAATAACATTTTTCCTGATTATGAAATATAAAATCATTTTTGGATAATGAAATGCAGATTTTGCAGTTATATTTTTAAATTCTGCCTCTAAGTTGTCAAGAAACCTTGCATAATTAATTGTTAAATATCCTAAAAATATTGTAAAGAGGAAGGGTATTGCCATCTTAAAAATTATTTTTTATTCATCAATATATGATTTGCTTAAGGTAACATGGCTTTACATTACACTATACTTTCACAAAAGGACATTTTATATTTATGTGCTACAAAGAAATATGTAAACTTTTGTTTACTGTATTTCATGGCAAAGGTCTTTGACTTTTAAACTTTAAATCACCTTTTAGAATAAAAATATTAAAAATGGAAATTATTCAAATATAATATAGATGAAGTTTGTAGAGTATATAATATAGTTCACATCTGTTGACTTTTTGGGATATCTAATTTTCTTTTAGACATTGAGTCCATGGGATCATCATAATTTACATTTCTTTCTAATGTGTATTTATTTTGTTTTAATAAACATTTATTGAACATCTATGTACCAGCCATTACAAACGTTGAAGATAATAAGGATTATTATGACATAGTTTCTGCCTTTTAAGAGTTGTAATTTAATAGGAAAGTCATACATATAAACAAATAATAATTCCATGTGGACTGGGCGTGGTAGTTCATGCCTATAATCCTAGCACTTTGGGAGGCCAAGGTGAGAGGATTGCTTGAGCTCAGGAGTTCGAGACCAGCCTGAGCAAGAGTGAGACCCTGTCTCTTTTTTTAAAAAAAATAAGAAAAAAAAAATTCTGTGTGATCAGTGTTATAATGGCAGAATGTAAAAGTGCTATGGGTGCTTCCAGGAAGTCAGAGAAAGCTTCACAGTAGAGGTGATTATTTAGCTAATCCTAATGGAAGCCTAGGAGTTTGCAGATGGAGAAGTGAGGCAAAGGATATTCTAAATATAAGAATGTATATATAGACATGGACTGAAGCATGAGAGAACATACTTTGGGCATTTCAAGGAGCTCAATACGGTAGAGTAAATAGTGGAACCATTGAAAGTTGTGTTAAAAACAGTATATGAAAATAATAGTGAAACACTTGTATCTTTGTGTCAGATCATAAAGTCTTAAAATGATTATATGGTAGTGTTTTTGGATATTATTTTAAAAACGTATCTTTTTTTTTTCTCTACATGTTTCAGCAACTCAAATGTCAGTGGCTTAAAACTGGGCAGTTTTTTTTGAGTTCTGTGACATACAACTTAGCATGGGACCCTCAAGGTATTTAGCAATTATATTTAGAAATTATTTAAATTGTTTGTTTTAAATATATGACGATTACAATGTGATATAGTCCCCCTTAATAAGAAAAAATGATCAGTATTATATTTTCTTTTTGTTGATGAGTGAGTATACTTTTTTCTTCTTGGTATACACTACTTTGTACAATGCTTAATTTATTATTCTGTGCTTTTTTCACCCTTCTTTTGAATGTTTTATTTCAAGAAAGAGTGATGATTTGTTAGTTAACATGTGCTGTACTTAAACTGTAAGTAAAACAGAGACCAAAAAAACTCCACCTTGTTTTATCATTTGTATTTCAGGAAATTGCATTTACTTTTGAAAGGCTGGAAACCTTTAATGATAATGACGCTTGTCTCTTTTTACATTCACAATTAATGAGGATTATTTTTATACAAATTTCATGAATTTGTAGTTATGCTTTATATCCTGAAAACATTTTATATTATATAAATATCAGTTTTAGGGGTTTGTTATTCTACTTTTGCTGTTATGTTTTTTAAAGATTTGCTAGATACACAATAGTTCTTTGCCAGTAAGTTTTTCTTTTTTATTCTCAAGTCTTCCTTAAGAACTACTCTTTCTTTCTAAGAGGATTCTCTTTTTCTTCTAGAGAATTCTTTTAACTAGATATATACCAAGTGTTTTTCACCGACAGTATTATAGATCTAAACAGAAGCCCATGTGCATTTCTTTCCCTAGATAATCCTTGCTTATTCATCAGAACATTCTTTAATTTTCAGATAACAGATTATTGACAGCGACTGATTCTGTTCAGTTGTGGGCTCCTCCAGGAGGTGATATTCTGGAAGAGGAGGAAGAAATCGATAATAAAATTCCTGTTTTAAATGATTGGAAGTGCATCTGGCAGTGCAAGTTAGTGTCTAACTCTGTGCTGTATTCATTAATTAAAAACAAATGCTTCCTAAAATGTTCCCTTTCACAAAGATCGTTATTTTTTGATGGTACCATTGCATTTAGAAGCCTAGAAAGTAGACTTTTTCTAACTAAAACCCATTTATAATGTCATTCTTTAATCTCTGCTACAGTTAATTCTTTTAAAAAAAGACAAAAATATTTTCATGGTTATAGCCCCAGGACTTGCGTTGGCAGGGTTGACACATAAGAATTACTCATTAATGTATTGAGATATGGATGAGGAAGGGGAAGGTATGGTGAAAGTTGCCAGCCACTCTTTGAAGCGGAAGGATGGCTGTACCGTTAACATTAATACAGATTATGTGAAGGGGACCAATAAGCCAGGGAAGATGGTGAGCACAGCTTTTAATGTGTTATATTTAAGATGTTGGTGCCACAAGTAGGTGGAAATATACTATATGCATGTTACTTACATAATTCGTTTCCCAAAGCGAATGTTGGTTTTGTTTTAATTAATTTATGCTTTTAGCGAGGTGAAATATTGTATTTACATTTTTAGGGAGGCAGAAACTCTCTTACTCTGAAGATTGTGACTTTAATTTTATGAAAACTCTCATCTTGACTATTTATGAATACAGTGTACCAGACTTAAAAACGCTAACTGTTTAACTTTGTCTGTTTTAGAACCTCAGTATCTGTACATTTGATGGAATGGTCTCCTGATGGTGAATATTTTGCTACTGCCGGAAAGGTAACAGACCAAACAGAAAACAAACAAAAGAAATAAATAAAACAATTGAAAAATGTTCCTTATTCGTTTTCAACTTTCTCATCTGCCAAACTGGGAGAATCCTCTGTAAAGCTGGCTTGAGGAATGGTAATTAGTGTTAGTAAAAGACCTGGTATGTTCTGCATAGGTAGTAGGCACTTGGGAAATAATGCCTATTATTATTACTCTTAATTGACCTCAGCTCAAAACTAAGTTTTATGTTTAAAGATAGTATAAATACATAATTTAAAAAGTAAAATAGCACTACTGGATTCACAGTGAAAAGAAGTACTCCCTGCCTTGTTATTCCCACTCTTAATTCCTGTGTCTTGGAGGCAGTTATTTGTCAAGTGGAATATTTTGATATTTCTGTCCATGTTCCTAAATAACTTGCAGGTGTTCTTGTTTCTTTACTTCCCCCCTAGTTCTATGTGTTATCTCTTGCCTTCCTCCTATGGAAGCTGAGACTTTAGCTCTAAAGTTGGTGTCTCCAACCCCATCTCCACGTTTGACACGTACACATATTCACTTCACTTCCTCCTTGTTTCCTGATGTCAGTATCTCATGATTTGGAGTAAATCAGTCTTACTGTTCACATTATTAAGATTGTATACATATTCTTCATAATCAGTAATTACTTTGGAGGTAATAATTACTTTGTTTTACTGTTTATGTTTCTATATACTAATTTATCCCCACAACCGCTAATAGACTTTGAATCTTCTCTCAGTTTAATCCTACACAGGAGGTGTCCTGGAAACATGTGTTCTCTTTGCTCCAATCTAGCATAATTGCTCTCCCAGTCTAAAATAGCAGAGCTATCATTTTGGGATTTTCTTTTACCAACCTCAGGAAATACTCTTTGCCTCTTTCCTTTATCAAATTCCCTATTTCTTGGAATCATTTATCTTCTTCTTGTTTTGATGGAGATATCCTCCAGTAGGTTCCTGAGAAAAGGTGAATAGGAAAGAACATTTTTGAGGCCTTACATGTCTGAAAAATTTTTTCTTCTGCTCTTCTGCTTGATTTGCCTGGGTATAGAATTGGGTTGAAAATCATTGTCTCTCAGAATTTTTTAAAATTTATTTTTTATTGATATATAATTGTACATATCTATGGGGTACATGTGATGTTTTGAAACATGCATACAATGTATAATGATCAAATCAGGGTATTTGAGATATCCATCATATCACACATTTATCTTTTTTGTGTGTTAGGAACATTTCAAATCTAATTATTTTGAAATATGTAATAAATTACTATTAACTATAGTCTCCTTACTATGTTATTGAACACTAGAACTTATTACTCCTACCTAACTATATGTTTGTACCCATTAAACAACCTCTCTTCATTGCCCCCCCCCCATAACTATTATTCTACTTTCTATCTCTACAAGATCGAGTTTTGTAGTGCTCCCACATATGAGTGAGAACATGTGATATTTGTCTTTCTGTGCCTGGCTTATTTCACTTAGCATAATGATCTCCAGTTCCATCCAAGTTGTTGTGAATGACAGGATTTCATTCTTTTTTATGGCTGAGTAGTATTCCATCATGTGTATGTATTACATTTTCTTTATCCATTGATTCATTGATGGACATTTAGGTTGATTCCATATCTTCACTATTGTGAATAGTACTCCAAAAACATGGGGTTGAAGGTATCTCTTTGATATACTGATTTCCTTTTCTATGCATAAATACCCAGTAGTGGAATTGCTGGATTATATGGTAGTTCTATTTTTGGTTTTTCAAGAAAATTCCATACTGTTTTCTGTAACTACTGTTGCCACCACCGGCACCCAAGTAAGCTGCCTAGAAGCCCAAACACTGGCTTGCTTGGACCCACCACCACTGGCACCCACATACACTGCCTGGGGACCTGAGGACTGGCACGCCTGGCCTGCTTTCGCCAGCAGTTGTGCCCGAGAACTGGTCTGCCTGGTGTCCTTGTCCCAGGCAAAGCCTTGCTACGACCTCTACTAGTAACTGCAGCCTAAGCCACTGAGGAACTCACAGACACCACTGACACTGATTACAAGTGAAGAAACTGTATGGAGATCACACTACTATGCCCACCCAGAATAAAAAACAGCACACTACCCAACCAACACTGTAGATAAATCTGTATGAAAAATCTTTCCCTATGAAAGCCAGTCCATAAAATTGGAAGAAGTGACTGTTACACCAGATGTGCAGATATCAATGTAGGGACATAAGAAACATAACAAGGAAACCTGACACCTCCAAAGGAACACAATAATTCTCCAGTAATAGATCCCAATAAAAAGAAAATCTATGAGATTCCTGAAAAAGAATTTAAAATAATGATATTAAAGAAAACCAGTGAGATACAAGAGAACACAGATAAGAAATACAAAGAAATCAGGAAAACAATTTATAATCTGAATGAGAAATTCAACAGAGAGATATCGTAAAAAAGAACCAAACAGAAATCCTGTAACTGAAGAATTCAGTGAATGAAGTAAAAAATGCAATTGACAGCTTCAACATTAGACTAGATCAAGCAGAAGAAAGAATTTCTGAACTTGAAGCCAGGTCTTTTGAAATAACCCAGTCAGGCAAAGAAAAAAAAAAAATAAAGCCTACGTGACATGTGGGATACCATAAAACAACCAAATATTTGAATTTCTGGTGTTCCGGAAGGAGAAGAGATGGGCAAAGGCATAGGAAACTTATTTAATGGAATAATAGCTGAAAAATTATTGAGTCTTGCAAGAGGTATAGACATCCAGATACAGGAAGCTCAAAGATCCCCAAATAGATTCAACCCAAAATCGTCTTCTCTAAGGTAGTCAAACTGTCTAGGCAAAAAGTCAAAGTCAAAGACAAAAAGGAATTCTAATAAAGTGTCAAGCTCCATATGAGGAAATCACCATCAGGCTAATAGCAGATTTCTTAGCAGAAGCCTTATAGGCCAGGAGAGAATGGGATGATAATTCGAAGTACTGAAAGAAGAAAACTGTCAGCCAAGGATACTATACCCAGCAAAGCTAGCCTTTAGAAAGGAAGGAGAAATAAAGTCATTCCAAGGTAAGCAACAACTGAGGGAATTCATTACCTCTAGACTGGCCTTAGGAGAAATGGTTAAGGGAGTCCTACATCTGGAAGCAAAAGGATGATACCTATAATCATGAAAACACATGAAAGTATGAAACTCACTGGTAGAATGTATATACAAATGAGAAAGAATGGAGTCAAACTTTACTACTATAGAAAATCATCAAACTGCAATGATAAACAATAAGAGAGGAAGAAAGGAACAAAGGATAGACAAAACCAAGAAATAACAAAATGACAGGAATAAATCCTCACCCATTGATAATAACCTTGAATGTAAATGGATTAAATTCCGCACTTAAAAGATACAGACCGGCTGAGTGGATAAAAAACATGACATATATGTATTGTCTACAAGAAACTCACTTCACCTGTAAAGACACAGATTGAAAGTGAAGGATTGGAAAAAGATACTCCTTGCAAATGAAACCAAAAGTGAACAAGTGTAGGTATACAATTGACCCTTGAATAACTTGGGTTTGAACTGTGCAGGTCCACTTACGTGTGGATTTTTTCCAACTGAATGTGGATTGAAAATACAGTGTTTGCAGATATGAAACCTGCATATACAGAGGGTCATTTTTTTGTATACACGAGTTCCACAGGGCTGACTGTGGGACTTGAGTATGTGCAGATTTTGGTATACATGGTGGGTCCTGGAACCAATCCTTCATGTATATCAAGGGACAACGGCGTATCAAATAAAATAGACCCTAAACTCTCAGAATTTTTAAAGTCATAGTTCTATTGCCTTCTAGCTCCCACTGTTGCTGTTGAGAGTACAGTGCCAGTATGACCACACGCTCCTCATTTCCAGGTATAGAGGTTTTATAAGGATTCCCTCCTAATCCCTAGCATTCTGAAATTTCATGATGATGTCTGTGGTATCTGTTTCTAAGGGATAAAGACTTTCGTGCAGACTGTTTGGTGGACCTGTTCAATCTGAAAACTCATGTCTTTCCATTCCGGGAAATTATTTTATATTAATAATATTTCTTTTATGTTATTTCCTTCTCTTTCTAAATCTTATTCAGATGTTGAGTACTTTTACACTAATTTTCTAACTTACTATTTTCCCCCTCTCCTATTTTCTATCTCTTCATCTTTTTGTTTAATTTCTGGAGGATTTTTCAGTTTTAACTTTGAACTAATTTTCCTGGTGTCACACTTTAATTTCCAAGAGTTTTTTTCCTTATCCTCTGAATGTGTCTTTTTAAATTATAAAAGATTTTATAAGTATAAGATGTGTATATAAAACATATATAAAAAATAATTAAACAAATACTCATGTACCCTGCGACTCAACTTGAGACAAAGAACATAAAACTAGTGGGAACTTTATCTTCCTCCTTGCCCCCTTCTGCCCCCTCCCACTCCAGGCAACCAGAATCCTAAATTTTATATTTATTATTTCATTGCTTTAAAAAATATTTTCACATGTATAAGTTCCCAAATAATGTAATATTTAGTTTTCCATAGTTTTAAACTTACAGGAGTTTGTGGGGTTTTTTTATGACTTATGTTTTGTACTCAACTTTATATTTGTGAGAGTCATCTATGTTGATGCTGTAGGTTGTTCATCTTTTCTGGTGCGTTATATGTCATTCTATGAATATACTACAGTTTATCCATTCTCTTGATGATGAATTTTTTTTAATAAAGGTTTTTGGTATCATAATGCTGCAGTTAATGTTCATGTATCTCTCTTGGTGCACCTGGGCAAAATTTGTCTGGATACACATTTAAGAGAGAATTGTGCATTTTTACTATTATGAAATAATTCTAAATTGTTTTCCAAAGTTTTTTACCCAGTTTACACCTCCACCAGCAGTATATGAATGTTATGATGGCACTATATTCTTATAGTACTATATTCTCACGATAGTGTGGCTTTAGTTACATTTTCCTCATTGCTATTAAGAGTATCTTTTCCTTTATTTATGGGCCCTTGCTGTTTTCTTTTATATTTCTTTTTCATTTGAGGGAATTCTTTAAATATTTTGACGATAATCTCTTATCAGTTATATGTGTTGCAAATGTCTTTTCTTAGTTGTGGCTTTCTTTCTCCTTTCCTTATGATGCCTTAAATTTAAAAAATTTAATTTTTTTTAAGTACAGAGAAAAGTATAATGAACTCCTATGTACCCATCACCCAGCTTCAACAGTTATTATCCAGCCAGTTTTGTTTCATCTATACCACCCCTCTCCCAGTTGTGTTATTTTAGCTTATGTACCTGATGTCATTCATCTGTAACTATTTCAGTATCTGTTTTTAAAGGATAAAGACTTAAAACATATCCACAATATATGATGGGTTAAATGTAGTTTCAATCTTGTTGAGGAAACTCTTTCTCATTCTGATGCTATTAAAACATTGTTTTTTGGCCGGGCATGGTGGCTCACGCCTGTAATCCTAGCACTCTGGGAGGCCGAGGTGGGAGGATCGCTCAAGGTCAGGGGTTAAGACCAGCCTGAACAAGAGTGAGACCCCGTCTCTACTAAAAATAGAAAGAAATTAGTTGGACAACTAAAAATATATAGAAAAAATTAGCCGAGCATGGTGGCGCATGCCTGTAGTCCTAGCTACTAGAGACGCTGAGGCAGGAGGATTGCTTGAGCCTGGGAGTTTGAGGTTGCCGTGAGCTAGCCTGATGCCACGGCACTCTAGCCTAGGCAACAGAGCAAGACTCTGTCTCAAAAACAAAACAAAACAAAAAAACATTGTTTTTCATTTTCTTCTAAAATCTTAAAATTTTAATCTCTTACAATTAAGTCCTTAATCCAAATGGATGTTGTCTCAGTACCATTCATTGAATAGTTCCTTTTTTTCTCGTTGATATGCCATGCCATTTCTTTTTTCTTTTTTTGAGACAGAGTCTCAGTCTTTCGCCCTTGAGTAGAGTGCAGTGGTGTCATCATAGCTCACTGCAACCTCAGACTCCTGGGCTCAAGCAATCCTCCTGCCTCAGCCTCCTGAGTAGCTGGGATTACAGGTGCGCTCCACCACACCTGGCTAATTTTTCTATTTTTAGTACAGATATTGCTGCAGTGAATGTACATGTCTATTAGGCACTCGTATAGATTTCTTTTGGGTATATACATAGTAGTAGAATTGCTGGCATAGATTGTATGTATCTTTTATTTTAGTAGATAATGCCAGTTTTCCAAAGTTGATGTACTCATTTGCACTCTGAGTAATAGTGTACAGTGGTTCCTGTTGCTCCTAGTCAACACTGATACTGTCAGACTTTAAACTTCTGTAAATTTTGGTAGATGCTGAGTGATACCTCATTGTAGTTTTAATGTGTATTGCCCTAATTATTAATGAGGTTAAATACCTTTTCATATGTTTATTGGGTATTTGGATGGCTGAGACAGAAGAAAATAACTGGGCCGGTCCCTTATCCAGTTTTAAATGGTCGTTGGTCTTTTTCTTATTGATTTGTAGGAGTTCTTTATTCTGAATAGGAGCTCTTTGTCAGTTATATGTTTTGCAAAGAACTTTTCCCAGTCTATTACTTGCTTATTCACTCTCTTAATGGTATTCTTTTGATGACTAGATATATTTAACTTTAATATCAAATTTATCAATTTTTTTCCTTTAGGATTGTGCTTTCTGAGTCCTACTTAATAAGTTTTTACTACTCTGAGATTCTGAAAATTTTCCAGTATTATATGATCTTCTAGACCAGAGTTCCTTTAAGTTTTTTTATATTGTGAATCCCTTTTGAAATCTAATGAAGCCTATAACCTTCTTCACAGTATGATGTTTTTAAATGCATAAAATAAAATGCATAGCATTACAAAGGAAAATAAATTGTTGAAATACAGCTTCAAGATATTAAAAAATTTGTGATAATAGACATATACTTTTTAATTAATGCATTTAGTAACAAAAAATTACGTTTAAAATATGGCCAAGTTTAATTGTATTTAACTATTGCATATGGAATTAAACTTCCGTATCTCACTTTACAAGGTGAGAATGGGCTTTCCAAGAGCAACAGAATCCATCCAAGGCTTTTTGAGTTAATGTCAAGTTGTAAGAACATTCAGCTTTACTGTTATGTGGCTGAATAATTAGTTGGCACAGAGGTAGTTGCTCAACAGTTGCATGAAGATTATAGACAGGAAAACTGCAATCATGTACAGTTTAGTAGCGGTTCCAAGAACTTACAATTTTGAAGTAGAGATGGGTATAAAAATTATTTTGTGATATGCAGCAACTGTCATGTAATATGAAAACATCTGTGATTTCTGTTAGAGACAAAGTCATATGTACTGCTGCTAATACTACTTTGTTGAAGTGTTTCTTTCAATTAGCAGTTATGAAAATAGAGAAGTAATTTTTTTCCCCATTCACATTCAGGGTACCTTTGGGTCTTAGTTTTCTTGGTTTCTCCAGAAGCAGATCCTGAGACAAGGATTCAAGTGTAAGAAATTAATATGTAGAGTGATCACACGAAATATATTGGATCTGAGGCAGAGAAGTAAAGGCACTTAATGTACGGTGTACTGCATGGTAATATACCCTGTATTAAGTGCACTAACAAGTTTAAATCTCTGGGTATTCTGAGAGCCAGTGTTCCTTTTATGAGTCATGTTCTTCACGCAAATCAGTCATTGCTTGAGGGTGGGGGAGGGCCAGGCATCAGTTCTCAGCACTCAGAACCAATTCCTAGAAAACCTCAGGCAAAGAGCTGTAGATGCTTTCAGTTGAAACTGGCACACCAGAATACTAAGGCACGATAGGATGCAGATGATTTAGCAAAAATATCTTTTATTTCTTGAATTCTATCCGTAGGACCTTTGGGTCAGAGGGCCTTAGGCTGAGAACCCCTGGTCAAGAATCTGAACATTTATGTTTTGTCTTTCATGTTCGGGTCTGAAAATCTCTGTGAAATAATTTTTAGGTGTGGTTTGAAGAAGAGGTCAAGTTTAGTTTTTTTCTTACGGATTTCTAGTTGTACGCAATTTATTGAAAAATCTCTCGTTTCTCCATTGCTCTATATTACTACCTTTGTCATAAAATCAAATGTCCATATTTCTGTGGGTCTGTTTCTGGGCTCTTTTCTATAGTTCATTGGTCTTTTCCTTGTACCAATGCCACCTATCTTAATGGCTATAGCTTTATTTATTTATTTATTTATTTATTTATTTATTTTTTCTTGCTCAAAAAGGGTTTTATTTTATTTTATTTCAGCATATTATGGGGGCACAGATGTTTAGGTTATGTATGTTACCCTTGCCCCCGCCCCCCAAGTCCGAGTTTCAAGTGTGTCCATCCCTTGGATAGTGCGCATTGCACTCTTTGTGTATGCATATACCCGTCCTCTCCTCCCTCCTCCCCCCTCCCCGCTGCCCGACATCCAATAGATGTTATTCTTATATGTGCACTTATGTGTTGATCAGTTAATACCAATTTGATGGTGAGTACATGTGGTGCTTGTTTTTCCATTCTTGGGATACTTCACTTAGTAGAATGCATTCCAGCTCTATCCAGGAGTATACAAGAGGTGCTATATCACCATTGTTTCTTAAAGCTGAATAGTACTCCATAGTATACATATACCACATTTTATTAATCCACTCATGTATTGATGGACACTTGGGTTGTTTCCACATCTTTGCAATTGTGAATTGTGCTGCTATAAACATTCGGGCGCAGGTGTCTTTTTTATAGAGCGTCATTTCTTCTTTTGGGTAGATGCCCAGTAATGGGATTGCTGGATCAAATGGTACTTCTACTTGTATCTCTTTAAGGTATCTCCGTATTGCTTTCCACAGAGGTTGCACTAGTTTGCAGTCCCACCAGCAGTGCATGAGTGTTCCTATCTCTCCGCATCCACGCCAACATTTATTGTTTTGGGACTTTTTGATACAGGCCAGTCTCACTGGAGATAAGTGATATCTCATTGTGGTTTTGATTTGCATTTCCCTGATGATTAGAGATGTTGAGCATTTTTTCATATGTTTTTTGGCCATTATTCTGTCTTCTTTTGAAAAGTTTCTGTTCAGTTGACTCAAAGAACTGGAAAAAGAACAGACTGACGCCAAACTCAGCAGAAGAAGGGAAATTAATAAGATCAAATCAGAACTAAATGAAATTGACAACAGGGAAACTATACGGAAGATTAATAAAACAAAAAGTTAGTTCTTTGAAAAAATAAACAAAATTGACACACCTTTGGCTAAACTAACGAAAAACAGAAAAGAAAAATCCCTGATACGCTCCATCAGGAACAAAAAAAGGAGAAGTTGCTACTGATGCCATGGAGATTCAAGATATAATTTATGAATATTACAAAAACCTTTATGCACACAAACTGGAAAATGTGGAGGAAATGGACAAATTTTTAGAAACACACAGCCTCCCTAGGCTCAACCAGGAAGAAATACAATTCCTGAACAGACCAATATCAAGGATTGAAATTGCAACAGCAATTAAAAACATTCCAAAAAAGAAAAGTCCCAGACCAGATGGTTTCACACCCGAATTTTACCACACCTGCAAAGAACTGGTGGCTATCCTGCAGAAATTATTCCACAACATCGAGAAGGATGGATGCGTTCCTCCCCAACGCATTTTATGAAGCCTACATAACCCTGATACCAAAACCAGGAAAGGACACAACAAAAAAGGAAAACTACAGACCCATATCCCTTATGAATATAGATGCAGAAATTCTCAAGAAAATTCTAGCTAAGCGAATCCAGGTGCTTATTAAGAAAGTAATCCACCATGACCAAGTGGGCTTCATCCCAGAGATGCAGGGATGGTTCAACATACGCAGATCTGTAAACCTAATTCACCACATAAACAGACGCAAAAACAAAAACCATATGATTCTCTCAATAGACGCAGAAAAAGCATTTGACAAAATTCGACACCCGTTTATGATAAGAGCACTTAACAAAATAGGCATAGATGGAGCTTACCTAAAAATGATACAAGCCATTTATGGCAAACCCACAGCCAACATCATACTGAATGGGGAAAAATTGAAGCATTCCCACTTAGAACTGGAACCAGACAAGGTTGCCCACTATCTCCACTTCTATTCAACGTAGTGCTGGAAGTCCTGGCCACAGCAGTCAGGCAAGAGAGTGGAATTAAAGGCATACGAATGGGAACAGAAGAGATCAAACTCTCACTATTTGCTAATGACATGATATTATATCTAGAAAACTCCATGGATTCAACCAAGAAGCTCATGGAATTGATAAATGAATTCAGTAAAGTCTCAGGATATAAAATCAATACACACAAATTAGAGGCTTTCATATACGCCAATAGCAGTCACACCAAGAACCAAATCAAAGACTCAATTCCCTTCACAATAGCAACAAAGAAAATAAAGTATCTGGGAATATATATAACTAAGGAGGTAAAAGGCCTCTACAGGGAGAACTATGAAACATTGAGGAAGGAAATAGCAGAGGACGTAAACAGGTAGAAAACCATACCATGCTCGTGGATCAGCAGAATCAATATTGTTAAAATGTCTATACCACCGAAAGTGATCTACAGATTCAGTGCAATCCCTATTAAAATACCAACATCATTCTTCACAGATGTAGAAAAATTATTTTTACGCTTTGTATGGAACCAGAGAAGACCCCGCATAGCAAAAACAATTCTAGGCAATAAAAACATAATGGGAGGTATCAACTTACCAGATTCAAACTTTATTATAAAGCCATAGTAATCAAAACAGCTTGGTACTGGCACAAAAATAGAGCCATTGACCGGTGGAACAGAACTGAGAACCCAGATATAAAACCATCCTCATATAGCCATCTAATCTTTGACAAAGCAAACAAAAACATATGCTGAGGAAAAGAATCCTTATTCAATAAATGGTGCTGGGAAAACTGGATAGCCACATATAGAAGACCGAATCAGGATCCACACCTTTCACCTCTCACAAAAATCAACTCGCGGGTAACAGATTTAAAGCTAAGGAGTGAAACTATTAGAATTCTAGAGGAAGATGTTGGAAATACTCTTCTAGACATTGGCCTAGGCAAAGAATTTATGAAGATGACCCCAAAGGCAATCACAGCAACAACCAAAATAAATAAATGGGACCTGATCAAATTAAAAAGCTTCTGCACAGCCAAAGAAACTGTCACAAGAGCAAACAGACAGCCTACAGAATGGGAGAAAATTTTTGCATGCTACAAATCTGATAATGGGCTGATAACTAGAATCTATTTAGAACTCAGGAAAATCAACAAGAAAAAATCGAACAACTCTGTCAAAAAGTGGGCAAAGGACATGCTATAGCTTTTAAATTAAGTCTTGACATCTCGTAAAGCAAGTCTTCCCATCTTGTTTTTCTTCTTGAAGATTATCTTATCTGGTCTCGGCCCTTTGCGTTTCCTTATGAATTTTAGAATAAGCTTGATAGATTTTACAAAACAAACAGAAAACCTCTTATGATTTTGATTAGGATTGCATTGACTCTATAGGTCAGTTTGGGGAGAATTGACATCTTTATGATATTTAGTCTTCCCATCTATGAAAATGATATAGCCCTGTTGGATCTTTTATTTTTCTTAGTAATGTTATAATTTTCTATGTAGAGCCCCTAAACATCTTTTTTAAGATTCATTCCTGGGTATTTGATATTTTTGATGCTGTTATAAATGGCTTTTTATTATGTAAATTTTATTTCATAATTGTTACTGGTATATAGAATTTCTTCTGTAGATCCTTTTGGATTTTCTATGTACATAATTATATTATCTGTGAATAACGAGAGCTCTAGTTCACCTTTTTTAACTGCCATGTGTTTCAAAATTACCCCCCCAGTCCACTCCTTTTTTTTTTAACTGCAGTGTCTGGGACCTCTAGATTAGTATTGTATAAAAGTAGTGATAGTAGGTATCGTTTTCTTGTTCTCAATCTCAAAGGGATACTGTTCGCTGTCACCATTAAGTTGTACAGTAGATGTTTGTGGTAGATACTTTTTTTTTTTTCAGATAAAGGAAGTTTCCTTCTAGTTTGCTAGAATTTTTAAAAAATCAATGATGTTGAAGTTTAGCAAATACTTTCTCTGCATCTAATGAGATTATTATGTTTTTCTTTTTAATCTTTTAGTAAGATGAAATACATGGACTGATTTTCAAGCGTTAAACCTTGTGTTCCCGGAATAATCCCAACTTGGTTATAAAGTATTATTCTTTCTCGATTTGGTTTGCTCATGTTTTGTTAAGATTTATGAGCTTTATGCTTTAGAGTGAGATTTGACCAATAATTTTTCCTTTTTTGTAATGTTTTTGACAGATTTTGATGTTGATGTTATGTTGGTCCTATAAAATGGGCTGGAAAGTTCCCTTTTATTTATATTGTGGAAGAGTTTGTGTAAGATTGATGTATTTGTATTCTTAAGTATTTGCTGGTGAAGCCATCTGGAAGGAGTTTTTTTTGTGGGATTCAGTTTTATACATAGTTATAGGGCTATTCAGATTTTCTGTTTCTTTTTTATGTCAGTTTTGGTAAGTTGTATTTATCTAGAATTTGTCAGTTTTATGTAAATTTTCAAATTTTTGGCAGAAAGTATACAAAACACCTTATCTTTTTAGTATCTATGATACATGTGTAATGATTTCTTATTCATTTTTGATATTAGTTATTTATGCTTTCCTTCTTTCTTGATTCATCTTACCAAAAATCAAAGAACTGACTTTTGGTTTTGTAGAACCTCTGTGTTGTATGTTTGTTTTCTTTTTTATTGATTTCTGTTCAGTTATTCTTTCCTTCTTCTACTTTTTTGTCCACAAAACTCTTTTAGATAGATGTTCATCCTTTTTTGTTTCTATTGTATACATTTGACACTATAGATTTCCCTCTAAGGTTAGCTTTGGTAGTATTCTACAAGGTTATTTTAATATCACATTTCGATATGTATTATTTTCATTATTATTCTAAACATAACTTTTCTAATTTTTATTGTTATTCATTATTTGATCCATAGGTTGTGTAGAGAATGGATTAGCGTTTGGTTCAATTGTTTTGAGGTGAGAGGTAGATGGCACAGGAGGAGTTGTTTATTGGTGGTGACAACTTTTATTTTGTATTATTAAGTAAAACTTACAGTTTGTGGTTAGAATAATAACTACTAGTACTGTTATAAGAACAAATACCAATTATTGAGAATTATATACCAGCCTTATGGGACAGGCAGTATTCTTTGTTATGCAGAAGAGGAAACAGCAGCTTAAAGAGTTAGTATTAATAAAAAGGTAGAGCTGGGATTTTAACCCAGATATGTTGGATATCAAAGTGCCATAATCAGTGCTTTTGTATTTGACTGAGAAAATATTTATGGACGTATATTTGTGGGGATTCTTTGAGGCCTGGGTTAAGTGTACTTCCTTCTAGAAAAGATTTATGCAGCTTCTGTCAGGCACTCTCCATTCAAAGTAAATTCTCAGCTTGAAAGTTATTATGCTATACATAGGGTGCGAGTTTGGTTCTCATGTGGCCTGTTATACGTTTATAAATTCCAGGGGGAAACTGTTTCTTTCACTTCATCCAGGTACAGACTGATATTTTTCCTTGCCATCTTCCTCTTCAGAGAGGATTTTTTTTTTTACTGATTTCACCCTTCCATTTAGGGATAGTTTTTAAGGATTTTCTTGGCTTTATGTAGGTGCGTCTGATTTGACTTTTCACCTTGCAGAGACTCTATGCTTTGTTCTATATAGATATTTCAAACAGAAGCTCTGTGCCACTGGGTATTGGTGGATTCCCTTATTACAGTCTGGTCACCTGCTTTAGCATTTGTTTACTACGGATTCTTGTCTGAGAAGATAGATGCAATCAGAAGAGAACTTTGATAAACTCCCGCCTCCTACATATATCTGTTCACCTGCCTGCGTCTGTGCCTATATATTCTGCCTTTCCTTGTGTTGCTGTGGATGAACTGTCTGCTTTTATATAGGGCCAATTCCTTCACTTATATACTAGGTCTCATTTGCTCTTAGGGACATCACTATCGCAGTTGCTTTCTCTCTTCAAATCAGTTTTCCCTTCTCTGCTAGGTCATCATATTAGCATATGTTATAGATTGAATGTGTCCCCCACAAATTCAAATATTGAAGCCCTAACCCCCAATGTGATGGTATTTGGAGATGGGGCCTTTCGGAGTTAATTCGGGTTAGATGAGGTTATAAGGGTGGGACCTTCATGATAGGATTAGTGCCCTTGTAAGAACAGACACTAGAGAGCTTGCTTTCTTTTGCCTTGTGAGGACACAGTGAGAAGGTAGCAGTCTGTAAAGCCAGGAAGGAAGCTCTCACCAGAACTCCATACTTGGCACCCTAATCTTGGACTGTCAGCCTTGAGAACTGTGAGAAAATAAGTTTCTGTTGGTTAAGCCACTCAGTATTTTGTTACGGCGGCCCAAGCTGACTAATATAGCATAGCATATCAAATGTGCTCTAATCTCGCCCGCAGTGAAACAAACAACAAAAGTAACAAAACCCTCTTTTGACTTTTCCTCTCAGCTTCGGCCATTTTCCCCTGCCCACATTTTTCTCCTCATTTTTAATTGAGCCTGCTGACTACCACACCTCTGAAACTGTCATCAGAGACTTCCTATTACTGAATCCTGTGGTTAGTTTTTACTTAACTGATCAGCATGATTTAACATGGTTGGTTACTTCCTCTACCTTGAGACACTTTCTCCACTCGCCTTTCAGGACACAGCATACTCTCTTGATTTTCTTTTTCTTTTTTTAATACAATATTCTTTAGAGCAATTTTAGGTTCACAGCAAAATTGAGAGGAAAGCACAGAGATATCCCATGTCCCATATACTCTGCCTGCAAACATGCATAGCTTCCCTCACTGTCAACATCCTGCACCCGAGAGGTACATTTGTGACAATTGATGAACCTACATTGACATATCATCACCCAAATTCAGTACCTTACCTTAGGGTTCACTCTTGGTGTGTACATTCTATGGGTTTCGACAAATTTATAATGACATGTATCTATCATTATAGTATCATACAGAGTATTTTCACTGCCCTTAAAGTCCTCTGTGCTTTGCCTGTTTTTAACTCTGGCTACCCCTCCTTACTTGCTGGTATCACCTTATATTTGCTACTTTTAAATGTTGGAGTACCCAGGGCTTATTTCTTGGACCTCTCCTCTGACTCTCCTCATGTCCTTGGTAATCTTATCTAGTCTTATGGTTTCAAATGCCATTTAAATACCATTTTTATATGCTGATGATGTTTAAATTTGTATCTTTTGCCTCTCCCTGATCTCTATTCCCCTAATTCCTCAGTCTACTCCCCTGATGGCTCTACTTTTAGAATATATCCACAATCTGCTCACTTCTTTACTACCTCCACTGTTATAGTCTGGTTATAAACCACTATTATTTGTCACTTGTATTATTGTATTAAATTTTTAATTGGTCTCCCAATTTTTGCTGCCCTCCTGTATAGTCTTCTTTTAAACCAATAGCTGGAGTGATCTTTTTTTAAAATGTAAGTCAAATTATGTCATTCTTCTGTCCAAAACTGTCAAAAGGTTTTCCATTTAGCTGGGCATGGTTGCTCATGCCTGTAATCCCAAAGACTTAGGAGGCTGAGGCAGGAGGATCACTTGGGGCTAGGAATTTTGAGACCAGCCAGGGCAACATAGTAAGACCCTGTCTCTAAAAAAAAAAAAAAAAAAAATTAGCCAGGTGTGGCAGCATATGCCTTTAGTCCTAGCTGCTCAGGAGGCTGAGGCAGGAGGATCACTTGAGCCCAGGAATTTGAGGCTGCAGTGAGCTATGGTGGTGTCACTGCACTCTAGCCTGGGCGATGGCAAAATCCCATCTCTAAAAAACCCAACCAAACAAAAAAAGGTTTCTTATTTCATTTGCCAAAAGCCCAAGTCTTCATGATGGCTTACCAGGCCCCACACTTACCAGGACCCCCGTCACTTTTCGACCTTATGTCCTGTTTCCTTTTCCTTTGCACGCTGTTAGGCCTTATTCTTGTTCCTAAACAGGCTACGCATGTTCCCACCTTAGAGTTTTTATGCTCATTGTTCCCTCTGCTTATAAAACTCCTTCTGCCAGAGACCTGCATGGCATTTTCCCTTAACTTCTTTCTCTTTTTTTTGACCTGTAAGGAAATAAATATCTGACTTAATTTTTTTGTTGTGTTTTTTGAAGAAGATGCTCCATCTGTAAATTCAAGTTTGGTTGGCCCTTTTTAGTCTTTCTACTCAATATTTTGAACATTTACATTTTCTTCTTTTTATAGTGTCTTTGAGCTTCTTCTCGCTCTTGTTTTCTCCTCTCAAATTCTTGTTTCTTAGCAGCATGCTTAGCTTATACCTGTTCATGTTCTTGTGCTTTTTGATTTGATGTTTTCTTTTTATTTTTCTTCAGTATATTAGAGGACTTTACTGTCTTGCTACATTGTTTTTCTGGCTGAGGCTGGTCAAAGCTACACTGATCTTCAGACAAAGCCTGATCAATGCTACACTGCTCTTCAGGCAGAAGCTGGTCAACTTGCTCTTCTAACAAAGGCTGGTCACCTTTCCTTAGTTGCTTCCTGAGTCTTTCCTCTTCAGCTAGATAGAGATGTTTCAGATGATCTGGGTATCGATCTTTGAATTGGGATTCCTGTGATGTTTGAGCCTTCTTTTTCCTCCATAGCAATTTCTTGTAATTTTGCTGAATCTTCAGTTTTCTTTGAAACGCAAAGCCTTGTCCCTCACGAATGCTCCATAGCCTCTGTTTCACATTCTTATTCCTGAATCTGACCAAAGAACCCCCTTCGCCACGTGTCCCCAAAGCCCCCTTCCGCCACCACTGTGCCAACCTCACCGGCGCCATTTCCACAGACCCTCCCTTAACTTCTTAAATGTCACCTTCTCAGTGAGGCTCTCCCTAAAAACGCCTTTTAAAATTGTATCCACCTCCCACTACTCTATTTCCTTTGCCTGCCTTAATTCTACTCATAACATTTATCACTAGGATGCAGTATTAGTTTTGTTTTATTGTGTAACGAATTACCATAAACATAGCAGGTTAAAACCATACATTTATTATCTCAGCCTCTGTGGGTTAGAAGCTGTCATGGCTTGCCTGGGTGCTCTGCTCAGGTACTAAAGGTTGTAGTGAAGATGTTTCACATGGATTGAATTTTCACCTGGAGGCTTGACTAGGGAAGAATCAGCTTCCAAGCTCACTCTGGTTGTTGGCAGAATTTCTTTCTTTGTGGCCCTGTGACTGAGGGCTTGGCTTTTTGCTGGCTGTTGGCTGAAGGCCTCCCTCAGGCCCTAGAGGATTCCTGTAGTTTCTTGCCACGAGGGATCCCTCTTGTTTCTCCTCCCAAATAATAGAGCTACCTAAACAATTTGGCTAAGCAGAAATTAAGGAGCCAAAGGAAAACAGGAAACATAAATATAGCTGAAATAAATAAATAAATTGGAAGGGAAAACTTAAACTAGATTTTAAAAATAAATTAAAAACAAAGTTAAAAAGCTTAATATTTCTGGATAGAATGTAGTTGCATGAATAATTTTCCCTAATATCTGAGAAGCATGGGCTAATAAAAGGAAAACATCAGAATCACAAGAAAAATAGTTTGAAAATTGTTATCTTTGATCTCTAAAACTAGGCAGTTGCTTTTAAAGCTTTGGCTCTTTAAAAACAAGTACCTCATTATTCGTAAAATTTGACTATGGAAAAACCCATACATTTGTTCTTTTTGTTACTTACGTTTCTTAGGATTACCATATACTAATGAATGATTTAGTAAAGTCATTCATTCCTTTGACTTAACAAGTCCTTAGTAGGTGAAGCTGTGGGTAATTTAACATAGGACCAATTCAGTGTGATCAGAGAGCTGCTCTGGAGTCATACTGGAATGCAGCTTTATAGTATTCCCAGGTAGTCATTCTCTGACATCAGCTTGGATGTTGTGTACACGATGCATCATTTGGAGCATGTTTTCCTATTACCCTCTTCCAAATATCCTCCTTACTAATAACATAAACGGTTGATTAACACACATTTTGTATGTTTTATGTATGATATACCATATTCTTATGATAAAGTAAGCTACAGAAAAAATGTTAAGAAAATCATAAGGAAGAAAAAATATATTTGCTAATTATTAGATGGAAGTGAGTCATCATAAAGTCATCATCTTCATTGTCTTCATGTTGAGTAGGCTGAGGAGGAGGAGGAAAAAGAGGTGTTGGTCTTGCTGTCTCAGGGGTGGTAGAGGTAGAAGAAAATCCGTGTGTAAGCGGACCTGCTCAGTTCAAACCCGTGTTGTTCAAGGGTGACCTGTACTTTAACATATATATTGTCTAATGTATTATATTTTCATTGTTGAACTGGTTACAAGAAAAGGCATTTCATAATTCTAGCAATCTACATTTGTAAGGCACATGAGAATCTTTCATAGTTGTATTCACATCATGATAGACTCCCTTTATATGTATGTAAAATTGATAGTGCATTTTTGGAGGAAAACTAATTTGGCATTGTACCTGAAATTAACAACCTTCATGCACATGTTAAGCAAATATTCTTTTGAACACATCCATATACCCTGAACTTCTGTGTTCTGACAGCCTTGTGATGAAGATGACAGAAAAGGTTTTTGTCCTCATAGAACTTTACTTCTAGTAAGGAAATAGAAAAAAACATCGAGTATTAACAAGGGCTATCCAGAAAATTAAGACAGGCTGAGGTAATAGTGTGCCTGGGTGTCTATTAGAGAGGGTGATCTTTTAGAGAAAGTTTTACTGGGGAGATAACTTTAAACTGAGAATTGAATAATGTGAAGGAGAAAACCATGCGAAATTCAGGGGAAAGTGTGTTTTTGGCCAAGGGAGCACAAGTGCAAATGCTCTGAGATAGGAATTAGTAGGGCTTGTTAAAGAAAAACAGAAAGCTAGAGTGTGGTGGCTAAACCAAAGTTGGAGATGTATCCAGGTTAAGATGTCAAATAGGATAAAATAGTCAGGAATTCTCTGGAGAGGTCAGGGTTAGAGATACAGAGTTTGAATTCATTAGCCAAAAGATGGTATTTAAAGTCCTAGGCCTGAGTGAAATGAACTAGGGAGAAAATGTATGTTAGAGAAGAGAATGGGCTTCAGAATCAAATCCCAGGATCCTTGAGCATTAAGAAGTGGGGGTGGGAAAGGAGGAGAAGCCTGCGAAGGATGCTGAGAAGGAGTGGCCACTAAGGTAGTAGAAAACCGGGAGAATGCGACAGAGAACTTAAGAAAAAGATTCAGTGAGAGAATAGCCAATTAATTTTGTCAGATGACCTAGACCACATGGGAGAAAAGTTTGAACGTGTGTAGATAGTACAGGCCTAACTATGCATAAATTGAAATATAAACTTAAATTCTTGTGGAATCATGGGATTTTAGTGACCTTAGCAATCATAGAGGAAGCTGAGGTTTTTAGGGATAAAGTCTACTCTCTCTGCTCCCCCACTGCCATTATTCTTGTTAGCATTTTCTTGGCTGTGAACCTTTACAGTAGTCTCTTAAGTGGATGCCCAGCAGCTATCCTCTAATCAGTCTTCTCATAGCATCCAGGCACCTGAACCTACCACTCCTGTTCATAATCCTTCTCTTCTGTTGCTCATGAGTTGAAGATCACAGTCCTCACCATGGTCTGTGAGGCTCTGCTGTATGCTGTGCCTCTCCAGCTTTATTCCCACCTTAACACCCACCACATTGATGGCCTTTCAGGGCCTTGAGTATGCCAAGCTCTTTATTGCTGTCCGGCCTTGTTATATGCCATTCTCTCTACTCACCCTTCCCTTTTCTTTGCCTGGCTATCTTTTATGTATCCTTCAACTCTAAATATCACTTCCTTAAGGAAACGTCTGATGTCCCAGGCAAGATCAAGTCTCCTAATTAAATACTTTCCCAGTACCCTCTGCTTCTTATTTGTAGTGCTTATCACAACTATAATTAAAACAATAATTTGTATTCTTATTTAATATTATTTTCCCTTATAGAGAATAAGCTCTGTGCAATTAGGAAGTGTATATTTTATTATTTCTGTCTCCTCCTGTGGCCCAGCTATATTCATAGAAGTTCACGCAGTGGCTGCATTCAATAAATAGTTGTTGTTTGAATGAGTCTTGTAACTATTCAATAGTTGTACAACCAGATAATAGCACATCATCATAATCCATTTGTATGTTGCAGGCTGATTTTGTTTTTAAGTCTGAGAATGGTCTCAAAGCCATTGAATTTGCTCAGAGTGAAATTTGGTTCTTTAATACATCTGTATCTGGACATAATCAAATGTAGTATAATAACTGGTTCTTATGAGATATACTAAAAGATGTAATTTAGGTTGAATGAAGAATAGTATCAGCCAGGCGTGGTGGTTCATGCCTGTAATCCTAGCACTCTGGGAGGCCGAGGCGGGAGGATTGCTTGAGCTCAGGAGTTCGAGACCAGCCTGAGCAAGAGCGAGACTCCGTCTCTACTAAAAGTAGAAAAATTAGCTGGGCAAGGTGGTACGTGCCTGTAGTCCCAGCTACTCAGGAGGCTGAGGAAAGAGGATCATTTGAGCCCAGAAATTTGAGGTTGCAGTGAGCTAAGATGGAGCCACTGCACTCTACCCAGGGTGTCAGAGTGAGACTCTGTCTCAAAAAAAAAAAAAAAAGATAGTATTGATACAAACTACAGGATGCTCACTCCTCCCTAAAAGAGACAAATGACCTGGTAAAGTACCCACAAAAAATGTAATTTCTTTTCCATATTCTTTCCTTTTTGTAGAGGATTTTCCTCATATATTCATTGTGTTTCTGACCTCTCTGTTTGCATCAGCTGTATGTCAGAGCTGCCTAAACTTTGGGACTATTTTAGTATATATGGTCTTTTGACAGAGTCACTTGGTACTTTAAAAACTGTTAATGACCCATGTAAGATAATGAGTATTCATTGTCTGAACATCTTCTGAATATTTAAACTCTCATCCCTAGTGAATCTGAAAGATGCCTTTGTGCTTCAGATAGAAGTAATAAGACTGAAAGCACTTCTCTTTAAATGGGGCAGCTAGATTTTGAGCTCATCAAAGGTGGTTCCCCTCTGTATACTCCAAAATGCCTAATGTCTTCCTTCTTTGAATTTTTGTTACATACAGCTTTAGCAATTGATCGTTGAATATTTTCTTTTTCACAATATTAGTCATGTCCCCCTAAGCTTCTTATATACAATTCTCCTAAGAGCTAAGTGTTTAATAATTCCTTATGGAAAGAACGCTTTACTGGTAAGGATCCTATGGAGGTTAAGCAAATGTGTCTTGTATTTAAAAAGCTTATTTCTTCACGTTTTTGAGAAGGGACCACACGTAATTAAGATTTTTCTTGATAAAAAGAGTAGAAAGTAACTTTGGGATGTTGGGGCAGTTTTTTTGTTTTTATTTTATTTTTTGCACAATCTGTTCTGCTTCTGTTAATAAAGCGAAGTTTGTCTGACTTGATAAAAACAGATGGTCACTGTGTGCATCTCCCACGGGAAGGCATTTTCCACCGCCTCTGCTAAACATGACAGGATTTCAGTTCAGGTTTTGTGGGACTCAAATCCAATTACTTCCAGGATTTTTAATGTTATAGTTCATTGAGCACTTTTTGCTGGTAAAATCTATTTTTTTTTTTTTTTTTTTGAGTCAGAGTCTCACTCTCTTGCCTGGGGCGAGTGCCGTGGCGTCAGCCTAGCTCACAGCAACCTCAAACTCTTGGGCTCGAGCAATCCTACTGTCTCAGCCTCCCGAGTAGCTGGGACTACAAGCATGCGCCACCATGCCCGGCTAATTTTTTCTATATACATTTTTAGCTGTCCAATTAATTTCTTTCTATTTTTGGTAGAGACGGGGTCTCGCTCTTGCTCAGGCTGGTCTCGAACTCCTGAGCTCAGGATGATCCGCCCGCCTCGGCCTCCCAGAGTGCTAGGATTACAGGCGTGAGCCACCGCGCCCGGCCTGGTAAAATCTATTTTTTATAAATGTGGTAAATTAAATTTTTCTTGGGCTTAAGAATGTTTTATATTTTTATCTGAGCTTAAAGTAAAATCTTACTTATTAAAGAGCCTTTCCTTCCCACAAGACATACCTAATTAAATCATCAGCTCAAGAATTGCTTTTCTTTGGTTTGCTTTGCTGGGAGGTGTTTATTGGAATTTTATTTGTTTATATCCGTAAAATTTATATCAGAACACTTGTTTTATAATAATTGGCTATTTTGTAAAATTTGCAAATGATTTAAAATGCACAGTTTTCTTGAAAACAGGAATATTTTTTGAATTTTATTACACAGTGTGGTGAATATAGTTAATAATATCGAGTATTGTACATTTCAAAATTGCTAAGAGAGTAAATTTCAAGTATTCCTACTGCAAAATATGTTAAGTGTTTGAGGTGATGGATGTGTTAACTAGCTTGATTTTAATTAGTCCATATTGTATTCAGAAATTATAACATCACTTTGCACCTCATAGATTTATACGATTATAAATTGTCAATTTACAATTAAAAAAACACACATTTTCTATAAGGGAGGATTATGCCTTTGAGTGAAAAACTGGGCTTTCTAAGGGATAGGATGAGATGATTTCTTGAGGAGGGTGATTTTGGCAGGAAAGAAAGGAGAGGGCTACAGAGTGTTCCCAGCAGCTTTTCCTCCTCTTGAGAGTAATGTGGTTATTTAAGGATTGACTTAACCACCTTTTTTCCCTTGAAAAATGGAAATATCTGTCCTGTTTTTTTTTTTTTTTTTTTGAGACAGAGTCTCACTCTCTTGCCTGGGGCGAGTGCAGTGGCATCAGCCTAGCTCACAGCAACCTCAAACTCCCGGGCTCGAGCAATCCTACTGCCTCAGCCTCCCAAGTAGCTGGGACTACAGGCATGCGCCATCATGCCCGGCTAATTTTTTTCTATATATATATTTTTAGCTGTCCAATTAATTTCTTTCTATTTTTGGTAGAGACGTGGTCTCACTCTTGCTCAGGCTGGTCTCGAACTCCTGAGCTCAGGACTACCCGCCCGCCTCGGCCTCCCAGAGTGCTAGGATTACAGGCGTGAGCCATCGCGCCCGGCCTCTGTACTGTTTTTAACATAATATGAATTTAGTATAAAAAACATGCATAGAAAATGAAATTCCCCTGCCAAATAGCTCAGCACCCCGATAAAAATGTCATTGTTTTCTATCAAACATACATCCTTTCAGAATTTTTGATGCTTTTGTAAACCACACAGAAATGTGTGTGTACATTTACACGTGCTCAGATGAGATCAGGTTCTTAACCTGATTACTTAATATATTGTAGATAGATTGCCATGCCAATGCCATATATCTGTATTGTTTTTAAAAGTAACATAGTTTTACATGAATAAATGTACTATAATTTAACATAATTAGACACTATTGAACATTAAGTGGTTCTAATTTTTTCTGTTGTTATTAAAAATGAACATTCTTATACATGTCTTATTTTTTTCTTTTAAAATTAATTTTATTGAGGCATAATTTATATAAAATAAAATGTATATTTTAAGTGTAAGGTTCAATGAGTTTCGATGAATTTAAAGACCCACTTAATCATAACCACCATTAAGGTATAGGACATTTTCATCATCTCAGAAGGTTTCCTTTTACTTCTTCCCTCACTGCCATTCTGGTTCCAGGAGGTAGCTCCTCTGCTTTCTATCACTGTTTATTAGATTTGTCTTTCCTAGAGTTCCATATAAATGAAGCTGTGTAGTATGTACTCTGTGTGTCTGACTTCTTGCACTTACACTAATGTTTTTGAGATTCATCTACTTTGTTGTCTGTCTCAATAGTTCTTTTTGTTGTTGAATTGTATTCCATTTTATGGATATACCACAACTTTTACTTATCCATTCATCTGTTGATGGACTTTTGGGTTGTTTGGAGTTTTAGACTAAAATGAGTAAAGCTGGCGTGACCATGCATCTGCAATTCTTTGTGTAGACATTTAAAAATAATTCTCATGGGTAAAAAACACCTAGGAGTGGAATTGGTGGGTCATATGGTACTTTACAAAAAAGTGCCAAACCCTTTCCAAAATTGTACCATTTTCCATGCCCACCAGCAATTGAATAATTTCAGTTGCTTCACTTCCTTGCCAAAATTAGGTATTATTTGCCTTGTTAATATTATGTGTCAACCTTTGGTATTAATCTGTTTCTGCAGAAAAGCCTGCTGAGATTTTGATTGTGTTTACACTGAATCTCTACATATCAGTTTGGGAAGAATTGACATCTTACTAATACTGATGCTCCTAGTCTTATTAATATTATGGGGTTACATCCTGATAAACCCATCGTAAGTTGAAAATATCACAAGTTAGTTTTCGAGGAGCATACTTAACATGTATTATTTTCGCACCATCACAAATTAGAAAATTTGGTAAGTTGAACCATTATAAGTTAGGGACAGTCTGTATTTGGTGTTCAGGTCCATGAACATGGTATGGTATATTTCTCTGTTTTGGTCTTCTTTAATTTCACTTAACAATGTTAAGTAGTTTTCAGTGTACATATCTTGTGCATAATTTATCTTCCTAATGTAAAAGGTATTTTTAAAAAAATTACATTTCCAATTGTTAACATGTAAATACAATTGATTTGAAAATTTTGATCTTTAGTCTTGTGATCTTGCTTATTCTGACAACTTTTTTGAGCAGATGCCTTAGAATTTTTTATGTATATAATAATGTGAATAAAGACTACTTCTTCCTTTCTAATCTATATGTCTTTTATTTTTTCCATTACCCATTTTATTGCAAGTATGAGGACCTCTAGTACAATGTTGAATAGAATTGATGAGAGTAGGTATCCTTGTATTGCTCCCAATTTTGTGGGAAAAGCATTCAGTTTTTTTTATATGTAGCTGTAGGTTTACTGTGGATGCCGTTGATCAGGTTGAGGATGTTCCCTTCTATTCCTTCTATTCCTAGTTTGTGAGAGCTTTTTTCTCTTTCCCTTGAGTGAATTTTTAATTTTATCAGTTGCTTTTTCTGCATATATTGAGGTGATCATATGAGTTTTCTTTTTTTGTTCTGTTAATATGATGAATTACAAGGATTGATTTTTCAAATGTTAAACTCACCTTGCTTTGCTGGGTAAACTCTACTTGGTCATGGTTTGTTTTAATATACTGCTGGGTTAAGTTTGCTAATAATTTATTGTAGAGTTTTGAATCTGTGTTCATCATTAATTTGTAGTTTTCTTATGCCTTTGTTTCAGTTTTGGTATTTGGGTAATAATGCTGGTCTTATATAATGAGTCCTTTTCCTCAATTTTCTAAAACAGTTTGTGAGGGATGTGTGCTATTTCTTCCTTGTTTGGTAAAATTAATCAGTGACAGCTACCTAAATGCTTTCTTTCAACTAAAACCTGATGCAGTTTTAGGTTTTTTTTTTTTGAGATTTCAAATTATGAATTCAACATCTCTAATAGATGTAAGGCTATTCAGGTTTTCTGTTTCTTCTTTTGTCAATTTTGGAAATTGTGTCTTTCAAGAAATCGGTTCATTTTACCTAAATTGTGGAATTTATTGGCATGAATTATTCATAATGTTCTCTTATTTTTTTTTTAATGTTTGTGGGATCTCTTTCATTCTTGTTGTGGGTAATTTGTGTTTTTCTGTAAATATTCTTGATCACTCTGTTGGAGGATTATAAATTTTATTGATCTTGTCCAAAAATAGCTTTTAGATTTACTGATTTCTCTTTACTTTTTGTATTTTATTTAATTGTTTTCTATTCTTCCTTACCTTTATTTACAGTGAGTTCATTTATAGTGGGTTCTTTGTATCTATTTATAATAGGTTCTAATAAAAGCTCACTTCTTTTACTAGATACTTAAGGTGGAAGCTTAGACCATTGATTTAAGACCTTTTTTCTTCTCTAACATAAGCATTTAAAGCTATAAATTTCCTATGCACTGATGTATCTGCAGTCCCCCATTTTGATATGTTGTGCTTTCACTTTAATTCATATTTTCAACATATTTTAAAATTTTACTTATAATTTAGAAATTTTGTTTAGCTTTCAAATATTTGGGGATTTTTAAACTATCTTTATGTTATTGATTACTAATTTAATTCTGGTGTGGTTTTAGAGTTTCAGGTAGTAAGAGATGAACACAGGACTACTTCATTTGAGAGGGAGACTGGTGGGAAAAGGGGTTAAATACCATCTGCTCGTGGGGCTCTTTGCATTTCTTTTCTGACTTCTGAGGGGCTCTGAGGTGCTTCTTGGGTTTTTGTGGTACATAGCCTGAAATCACTGCCATAGAATGTGCTGTAAATTTGTTTACATGAAATGATGCAAAGATAAAGAAGGTACTTGGAGGAAAGCCACTAGTACATCATTAAGTGGTTGTTTCAGATTAAGCACTTTAAAAGATTTGCTGTATAATTAAAATATCCAAACAAATGAAGCATTAATGGAAACATACATTTTATTATGCAGCATAAATTGAGAACGAGTACCAAGATAGAAAAAACAGAAGTGTTTGTGTAGTCTAGATGAAAATATTTGGTCCTATACACACTTTTCAGGAATATATAATTTCAGTGTTTCTTAGAGATTGTATTTTTGCACAAATGGTAACATTTATTATTCCCCTTAACACCCTCTTCATTATTGATTATAAAGCTCTATAATGCAGATAGTTTCTGTTAAAATACAATTAGTAGGCCTTTAACAAAATCGTTAGAACTAAGTAGAATGATAGAGTCAATGCCTACTGTTATACCTGTAATATTTTAAGTGGCTGTAGAGGTGGTTCCTGACAGCTACCTAAATCCTTTCCCTTCATTTAGAGTAGGGATCATAGAACCATGGCCCATGAGCTAAGAATGGTTTTTACCTTTTTAAAGGGCTGTAAGAACAAAATGAAGAAGAATCTGTGTCACAGACCAGTGTGGCCCATAAAGCTTAACTTACTTACTCTCTGGCCCTTTACAGAAAAAGTTTGCTGATTCCTTATGTCAAGCAAGAAACAATTCAAATTTAAGAATGATTTCACCATTATAGACCACTTCAGAAAGGAAAGGATAATAACAATGACTGTTAGAATAACATGGACCTTTCTTATCTTTTCTTAATTAACTTATCCAAGGGGCTATCATCAGAATCTTTTCTCTACAGTGACCTATGTATATCTAAATGGGGGAATTTGGCATTAGTCTACATTTGAAAAATACCATTACACAGAGAAGACTGATAGTGAATAAACTGTCCATTTATTTTTCAAGAATAGTATTCTTTAGAGTAATAAACCATGTTAGGTTTGGTATTATACTATGTATAGTTCTCACATTAGTTTGTAGATACAGCTGAATTTTTAAAACTTCTTTGTATCACTTCAATTTTGAATTATATATGTACAAATTAATTTTATATTGACCTCTGTATTTTGCAGGATGATTGTCTTTTGAAAGTATGGTATCCTATGACTGGTTGGAAGTCTTCAATTATACCTCAGGATCATCATGAAGTGAAAAGGAGACAGGCCTCTACTCAGTTTTCCTTTGTTTACTTGGCACATCCCCGAGCCGTGACAGGTTTTTCATGGCGTAAAACTAGCAAGTATATGCCCAGGTAAGAGAAATGGATCACATAACTTTAGTTTGTATGCTTATATGTTTATAAAAATAATGAAAATAAAGTCCTTTTATTATTGACATGGTCATGATTAATAGCATAGGTTCTGGAGTTAAGCTGCCTGAATTCAGATCCTAGTGTTGTCATTAGCTTTATGAGCTTTTGACTAAATTTCTTAAGCTCTCTATGCCTCAGTTTTTCTCTCTGTAGAATGAGGACAGTAATAGTACATACCTCAGAGAATTGTTGTGAGACTGAAATGTGTTTGTGTGTGTGAAGTGCTTAGTACAGGCCTTTGCTCATACTATGTGCCAGGCAATGGAATTGTTAGTAGTAATTGCAGTACTAGAAGATTCTAGCAAGAAAATGTTTACAAGTTACAGGAAACCACACATCGAGGGTTATTAAAGCACACTAATAAACTGTCAATAATATGCATGGTATTAAAGCATATAATACACAGTGAATAAAGTAGCCAGGTTGTGTGGTTTTTTTTTTTTTTTTTCAGCTCTTAGGGCTGCCAACAGAACTTGCTCAAAAGATTTTTTTATTATAAGTTTTTCCTCATTGTTGTGGCATCTGTTAAAGATATTGGGAAGATTAAATAAACTGCAAAACAGCTCATACAGATGATTCATGTATTATAAACAGGTCTAAAAAAAGCTGTTGGGCACTCAGAAGCTTGCTTAGAAATCTATTCATTCTTGAGGGAGGGTTATTTCAACTACTAAATATATCCGAGAACTGTTTACACCTGATATGAAATACAGCACACATTATAGAGATGCTCAGTAAATGATGACTCAGTATAGTAAAAGGAAAATTTATATATTTTCAGAATCCATATAAAAGGTTTATTCTGCTTAAGTTATTTGCATCTATTGATAACATTTGTAAAATACTTTACTTATGACTCAGATTCTGTGTAAGCATTTTTTAAGGGAAAATGATTTTTTTTTATAACAGTTAAGTCACTATTGCTGCTTGATGTAATGCCATTTTTACTTAAAAGAAATTAACTTATAGTTTGAAATGATGTTCTCCTTACAGTTTTATTGTGAAGATGCTTCTTTGTTTTACCTTTGTTTACCATAACTGTTTGGATTGTAGGAAGGAGAATATAAAATGATGGCATTACTGCCATAAACCAGATAGTTTAATTACATTTAATGATCTTTTATTATGGTCATTCTGTAAGTTGCAATTACTAAGTTTTCTTTTGTTGTTTGTTTTGTTTAGGAGATACTAATATTCTACCAGAGCCTAGTTTTCAAGCAGCACATGTGTAATCTTGGCATTAATTTCTATTTCCTTTTTCAAGGCTGTTTCCTGGTTTTATGATGGTCACAGTGTTACTGTGTCTGATTTCAAGCTCTTTTGATTGATTACTTTTTCCCATACAGTGTTTTGTACTAATGTCATCTTTATACATGAATAACCAAATATTAATAGCCTTTAATTAGTTGATGGCATTGATATTCATGGTAACCTCTATTTATTTCTCTCCGTTGTTAGGGGTTCTGTCTGTAATGTGTTATTAACTTCATGCCATGATGGTGTGTGCCGGCTCTGGGCAGAAACCTTATTACCAGAAGACTGTCTTTTGGGTGAGCAGATTTGTGAGACTACCACTTCCAGCATTGCCAGTAATCTCCCTCATGCTGGAAGACATAAAGACAGAATACAACATGCTCTCGAGGTATTATATTGTTTAAGTTTTATCTTTAAAATGAATTTTGAAGATATATGAGTCTGGTGGGAATTCATAAGCTAAGATACAGGTGGTACACATGGTATATGTAATGATGAAATTAGTAAAAAATAAATTCTCGTTTATGCTGGTAAGACTACTCATTTTATAGTACTGAGAAGCCAAATACAGATAGTAATGCTCTTAGACATGTATTGCAGGTAAATAATATAATTTTAATTTCTTTGTTTTGCATGTCAAATGTGAAAATCTGTAGGAGTAAGTAGCTTTGATTAAAGCATATAAAGGTCCTTGAAATTAATTGTAATTAAAAATATTTTGCTTTTGTTTCATGAGGATTAAATTTTATTTTTATTGTTCTAATTAAAAATGTCTATTTTCCTTAAAATTAAGATATTATTTATTAAGATATTGGACACAAATAAACTCACATACTTGCTTTGCATGGTTAAATATTTTGAAAGTGAAATAATTTTTCTAATTTTTAAATACAATGTGAGATAAAAGTACTTTATAAGAAATTAGATTATTTATAATATGTAGTATAAACTATTATGTCCAGTATGATTAGGAAATAAAATGAGATGGACACATTATTTAGAATTACCGGAAATGTATTATACTAAACATAGATTACCGTTTTCTTATAACTGTTTTTATTATATAAGAAATATATGCTTATTCTAAAGTTAGGTTAAGAAAAGGAGAACAAATATGGAATTTATAATCCAGCTATTCCAGTTATGTGTGTATGTATATTTTTCTTTATTTACAGAATTGAGATCATATTATGCAATAGTGTTTTATAACTTGTTTTTTATACTTAATATGTTATAATCAGTAATGTATATTGTTGGTTGTACTTTTACATTATGTATTTACATTAACAGTTTAATGGTTGCATAGCTAAAGTGGCTTTGCTGTTTTACCAAGCAGAAATATTATATGAGTTTGCTAGGTTAAGGAGGTGGTCCTTAAAAGTTTTATTTAAAGTGGGTTCTCAGATACTGTCTGTGATTGGGCACTATTTATGTATATTTTTCAATGTTTAAAACATAAATGAAATTAAAAGCAGAAGTCAGACAGCTACAGTTATCTTTTATTTTGATATTGAAATTTAGTGGGACAAAGTGCTTTATTTTTAACTAGATGTTTACAATCATAATGTATACTTATGGAACATATGTTATTTTCAAATTGCATAGGAGCCTTTGGAGGCTAAGGGCTTTTAGACATCTTTGTATCCTCCATTGTATGTAATATATTGCTTTTCAAGTATTCGTTAAATTGAATTATTAACTGTTATATAAAATAAAACAAAAATACAAGTAAACATGTAATCAGTGATTGGACATATTTCTACTGTCTTTTAATAATGTTATTAATTAATAATGTTAAAATAGTTTCTAAAAGAAAAGGCCTAATTGTCTGACTTATGAGCTGTTTTGCTTTCTGACAGCCTTTCCTATAAAACTCCTGGTCTGTATACTTACATATTAATTCTTAAATTATACCTTTTTGTTCCTAGGAGAAAATAACCAGCCAGTGTTACATCAGTCTTGCCAATATAATTTAAAATAATGGTACAGGTCAAAGATCTAGTGAAAATAATTTGATAGACAGTTTGGACCAGCAGGTCTCTAATGCCCATCTTAACCCTGTTATCAAAGAAACAGGCAACTCCGTGGCAGGGAAACCAGAGGCAAGGAACACACCATTGAACTGATACTGTTTTCTATATGCAAAAGGATAAGGGCTGTAGAAATTGAAAGGAAGGACCAGATGTGTGGAGAAAAACTTTAATGGAGAAAGAATTGATGGCATGTTGCACTTTATTTAATTGAATGTGGGGAGCAAAGGAGAGTAATTATTATGAAGTGTGGTATTGGGGGTGGGTTAAGTTACCGTATAAGGAATTTCTGTGAGGTGGGGTTATGATGCGAAGAAAAGATCATGCTAAGAGTGACATGGCCCCATGTCCAGAATAGTACATGCTCAGTTGTGCTAGAGAAGAATTTTTATCACATAGATATGAAGGCTGTCCGGAAAGTATCTAGCCATTGTTAATAAAAATGGTTTGCGTGACATTGATGTAACCTGGTAGCCAAGGAGAGTGGACTATAATATGCATGCCTGAACAATGACGATTTCACTGGACTAGTCAGTAGGGCACTAGACGCGGTTGAGTGAGCATGTGTACTGTGTGGCCCTCACATTCAAAATAACTGACCCAGTAGAGCAATGAATCTGCATCAAATTTTGCGTTAAGCTTTAAAATTCCTCTGCGGAAACCATTGGGATGATTCAGAAGGCTTTTGGGGATGTTGCAACGAGTGCCACGCAAATAAAAGTGTGGCAAAAATGCTTCAAAGATGGTTGAAAATCTGTTGAAAGTGATCCACATTCTGGAAGGCCTGCAACAAGCAGAACAGCTGGGAATGCTCAACGTGTACGGGTTAGGTTACGAGATGCTGGGAGAACTGTGTGAGGTCCCAAGGTGCCTACTTTGAAGGGGAATGAGGTGTCATTGTGCTATGTACAGTGTTTCTTGTATCTTGTATCTTCTTCAATAAATGTCTCTATTTTTCATATTACATGGCTTGATACTTTCCGGACAGCCCTCCTGTATCTCAATTTAAACAAATCCCATAGGTCAACACTTTGATGAGACTTTTCCTGTCTACTCTTATCTGTTTTTTTGTTTTGTTATTCTTTATTTTTATACTCTGTTTTCTTCTTTATAATAGAGGTATATTTAATTGTTTAGCTGGCTGTTTAGTTCTAAGTGAGAATTTTGGGAGGCAATATTCTTCTTCCTGGTAGAAAGATTTAGGAATTTTTTTTATTATTATTTTTTTACTATTGGAACTAGTAAATCCTATTTCATTACTTGGATATCTTGAAAAAATATCTTTGGACCTCCTAATATTAATAGGGTTTTTATTTATATTTTGAAGATACCATGGATAAGATTTTTGGGCAACTGCTTTTTGCCTTGAACTCTAAAATTTATAAGAACTGTAGAGAATATATCCAGAATTGTTCTACTATAAGAAAGTTTTTTCTAAAGTGATCAGTTTTTACAGAGAGGAAAATCTTAAAATCCTTAATAATCAAGAGTACTTTGGTTGGTGTTTATTAGACCTTCCAGAGTTGATTCAGCAATTATTTTTCTATTTTAGACAATACACCATTTGAAAAATTTAAGGAAGGGACAAAGAAGGTCTTCTGTTCTTGTAACTCACACTGAATTAACAGCTGACCAGATGGCAACACATGAAGTTCAAAGACACATTTCCCACCATGCAAATGCACTGTGTCATTTTCACATTGCGGCAAGCATCAACCCTGCCACAGGTAAAGGATAGCAAAGTTTTATTTCTTATAAATATGTTCAAATCAGGTAAGTAAATAGAAAAGTGGGGCTACTTTATAAACTGTTTATGTTATTATCCCATGTTACCTTTTAAAATACATCTGAATTGGAATAAGAATATAAGGTACCATTTCTTAAATTGGGACTATGGGATTGTCAGAGGATAACTTTAATAAGTATTATGTCTAGAATATAAGAAGTGTTCCCAGTAAATTGGAGTTTTAGTTGAACTTGGTATCACAAATGGTGGCAGCTTGGTTAATTAGCGTTAATTTCCCTCCCTTAATATTTTAACTCTTACTCTTTCTCCTCGACTCTTCTTTATAACTTTATCTAAATACATTTTTCCAAATTTTTCTTTATATCTCAGCATCTTGTTTTCTACCCCTGTAGACTTTCTTGTCTTGTACAAGGGAAAGATATTTTTTCTAACTTTGATATTTTCTTTTCCCCTTTCCCCCATGTGGCTGAGAAGTATTTTGAGGCAGTTTCTGTGCTGGCAAAAGCATATTTGAGAGTTTCTATTTAAGGGCATTATGTTTTCTTTCAGTGTGAAAATATATGAGAAAGACTATAAATTTCATATTACATTGCTTGTAAAAACTGTATTTATAAAAAGTTATAGTTGTATGTTACTGAAATCGAAATCTATTGCTTCAGATTGAAGAGGGTCTTATTTTTAAATTTTGCTGATTTAAAGATGGTATTCAGTAAGTAGAATTCCAAAAGGATGATCTTCAGCAGTGGCTCTAGATATATGCTGTTGTATACAGTAGCCACTAGGCCCATGTAGCTATTTGAGCACTTGAAATGTGGCTAGTCTGACTAGAGATGTGCTGTAAAATACACAGTGGAATTCTCAAGACAGTATAAAAAATAATGTAAAATATTTCATTAATAATTTTATTTCATATTGATTTCTTGTTGAAATGATAATATTTTGCATATGTTGGGTCAAATAAAATATAATTAATTTTACCTGTTTCTTTTCGCATTTTATACTGTGGCTACTAAAATATTTAAAGTTACCTATGTGCCCTGCATTTGTGGCTTGCATTATATTTTTCTTGGACAGTGCTGTGCTGGCTGATTAAATGTCGTTTTGCTTATATTGTCCTTTCTGTTCTAACATCTTAATTGTATTCTAAGAATTTCTTTATAATATTAACTTGTTTTCAAGATATTTGTGGTTTTAGAGTTTTATGAATTTTTCACATTCTTCAAAGAAACTTTTCTTGAATTGCTGACTGCGATGAAGATCTAACTTCAAAACAAAATGTAATTAGTGATCGTCTGCAGTAAATTCAATACATACAAGGAAGCTTGGCCTTTTAACTATAGGCACTGTCCTAATCAGGTGGAATAGGATCACAGGATTGTTGCCTGTGGATAAGCGTTCTGTCATGTCATTTGAGCCTAAGGACTGAATGTGTTCTTACAGCCGTTGGGCCTTGTCTTCCCCACAAGACTAATCTTCATCTTTTAACCAATTTTATTCATACTTATCCTAACTTACCTACATACTATTTTAAAAATCACTTGGTTAAAAATGTTTAACATCATGCACTTATTGGTATTACATATAAATATAACATTTGAGTTGACCAAATTGATTGCCAAATGCAAATAATTTTATATTGTTAAGATTATTCCTCTTCACCTTTTTTTGGGAAAATTTTTGAACCTTCAGTAAAGCTGAAAGAATAGTACAATGAATACTCATATACCACTCAACCCAGATTCACCACATTAATGTCTGACGTATGCTTTTGTTCTCCCCGACTGTGTGTTTATATATATGTCTTCGCTCCCTCCTCCCTTATTTTTTGGCGGAGCCGTTTGGAAGTAAAGTTGTTGATGACATTACGCTTCACCTCCTAAATATTTTACATTGCCTAAATATTTCAGAATGTATCTTTTAATGAAAAGGGGATTTGCCTCCATAACGATAATACTGTTGGCACATGCAAAGAACATGGATAAAATAATGTCATGTAATATATTGCTCATATGCAAATATAGGTTCTTTTTTTAAATGCATCTGATTGTCATTCTTCTTTAAACTCCTCTCATCTAGAACAGTCTCTCAGTTGTCAAAAAAGCTGCTCAGTCTCGAAAAATTGTCTTTCAGTTGTCTTTTAGAATGTCTTACAGTCTGAATATTTGTTCATAAGATTTAGGTTCAACATTTTTAGCAAGAATACTATATAGGTGCTATAATGTTTTGTAGGATTGTTAATTTGCAAATCTATTTTATATGATTTATTTAATTTTTATCACAAAACCAGAACTATCATCCAGGAATTGGAAAGAAAGAATAATTTAGATATTTATTATAATAGGACACTACTAGAATATCCTGTGCATTTTATCTTTAGATTTCTTTTTGCAAGGATAATTTTTTTCTTTCTGTTAATGAATTATTTATAGTATGGATTGAAATTAAGGAGATTAATTTTTTGATTTATACTATTTTGTATATGAACTAATCTGTAACATGAATTTTCAATTACCCTAAATGGAGAAATTCTGCTATATTTAGAAGTTCGCCTGCCTTCCTGTATTCTTTCTTGACATTATTTCCCCTCAACTTTTTAAGAAAGTTTCAAACATTCAGAAAAGTTAGAAGAATAGTACAGTGAACACTTTATATCTCTACTTAGATCTGATAATTGTTAACATTTTGCCACAGTTGCTTTATTCTCTCTCTCTGTCTGTCTGTCTCTCTCTCTCTCTCTCTCTCTCTCTCTCTCTCGTGTGTGTGTGAGTGAAATTTTTTCTTAATCTTTTCAAAGTAAGTTACACATATCATGGCATATTATCCTTAGATACTTTAGCAAGTATTTCCTAAGAATAAGGAAATTCTTTCACATAATGTTGATAACGTTATCATACCTAAGAAAATGATAAGTAATTTCATAATATCCATTATCCAGTTCATATTTAAACTTCTCTAGTTATCTGTTTTATAGCTACTTTTCTGCTTTATCTCTCCATCCCCTGTCCTGAATCTAGGATTCAGTAAAGGTTCATACATTGGCATATTTGGTTTTTAAATTAGTAATTTAATTTTAGATAAGTCTGTGCCGTTAGTTATTTACATTTGCCATTAAATTCAATTAAAGTTTTTATAAATCTTGCCAAAATTACATTGACTTATCGCACCTTTTCTGTGTAAATATAGATTAGTCATCATAAGCATGTGTCATATTTTTAAAGAAATTAAAAATTTATATTGAAATTTTTTTTTGTTTCCACAGATATTCCAAATGTCTTGGTTGGCACTGCATTTAATGTTGATGATGCAAATGGTGGCTTTGTAGTTCATTGGTTAAACAACAAGGAATTTCATTTTACATCATCTACTGAAATATTTATGCATCAATTACGAAAACTTTCTGAAAAAGAGGTAGATCATGAAAGTGATGATGCAGATAGAGAAGATGAGGAACATTCACAGGAGGAAAGAGAGAGGGGTTTACATATGAAATTAGACCATGGTTTGTATCTTGTGTTCAGATTTCTATTTCTCTAAAACTAACAACTTTCTGTGGTACCACTTTTAGTTTGGAATTCTTCCTTCCAGCTCTTCCTCCTTTTTACATTTCTGTTCATTCCACAAGTATTTAGTGACCATCTGCCATGGACCAGGCACTGTGCTAGCTTCTGCAAACATCATCCAACTCTATATGTTTTGTCATAACATATTATTAATACTTTGAGTAACATATTACTTTGGAAGCCATATCCTTTTTGGGGGAGTAGATTTTGCTAATGGTAATAATAATGATAGTGTGAATGAAGTTTTGTTTTATCTACAAGTAAGAAATATAATAATTGTCAGTTCAGACAAAATGGGTTTCTTCTTTATTTTTTTTCCCTGACTATACATTGGAAAAGGGATTTATAGTTTCTAAAGATAGCATACCATTTATTGATAGTATGTAAATGAATTTTATAATATTATTTAATGTGTATACTGATAAATATATTTTCTGGTTCAGATTTATCCTTGGATAGAGAATCGGAGGCAGGTACAGGATCATCAGAACATGAAGATGGAGAAAGAGAAGGAAGTCCTAGAACCTATTCACAACCCAGTGTACCAATGCCACTGCCTACGGTTCTGCTTGATCGGAAGATCGAAATGCTGCTAACTGAATGGAATAAGAATCCCGACATGCTTTTTACAATACACCCTGTAGATGGTACCTTTCTAGTGTGGCATGTAAAGTATTTGGATGAATATAATACTGGAATATTTAGACAAGTCCAGGTATATTTTATTGATGAAGCAATTACTACATTTTTTGAAATAGTAAAAAGAAATACGTGCTATGTAGACTTAACAGGTTTTTAGAATTACTAAAAAATTTTGTTTTGATAAGCATCTGAGAAAAGAATACTTTTTCTTGATTCCAAAGTGGATCAGTGACCATAAATTTTTCAAAGTTGGTTAGTTCGACGAAAATGAATTTGGCTTTGAAATGTAATACTGAATATTTGAATAAATAGGAATTAATTTTTCTGGGACTACATAATGTTTTGAATATAACTAAGAAATTACCCTGAAAATATGACTCAGGATGAGTCCTCCTTCACTCTCAGTTTTATTAGCTAAATCAAGCTACCTTTATCTGTTATTTTTCTCAACTTTATTGCTATTTAGATCCATGGCTGTGGTCACTTTGATGTACAAGCAAGGCACTTGAAACTTATTTTTTTTTTCAGTCTCCTCTTAGGCCATGAATAGAGATATGATATTACATAAATAGAAAGATTAGACCATAAAGAGGTTGAAAATGATATTTTTTGCTAGGAAGCTGAGATTTGGTATTTTGAAAATAGAAGTGTTTTTGGAAGACTATTTTTGAGAGGAGGCAAACTATTTACGCTGAATCATGTAATTGTGTTTTTCAGGTTTCTTTTTCTTCTCGGATTCCTGTTGCATTTCCCTCTGGTGATGCAAGCTCTCTCAGTAAAAATATCATGATGTATGCCTGTATAAATGCTACAAAAGATTCTCACCACACTCTTTTACACCAAGAGATGATGTCTGTAGGCAGTCCTCACGGATCACAGCCACACTCCAGATCACACAGTACGAATATGAACATTTTAGCTCCCACAGTAATGATGGTCTCCAAACACATAGATGGTTCTTTAAATCAGTGGGCAGTCACTTTTGCTGATAAATCTGCCTTTACCACTGTTCTGACTGTATCTCACAAATTTAGATATTGTGGTCATCGATTTCACCTCAATGACTTGGCATGTCATTCAGTTTTACCACTGTTATTGACGTCGTCTCATCATAATGCTTTGTTGACTCCTGAATTAGATTGTCAGTGGGACTCAGACAATAAGTTAAGTAGATTAATGGATCCTGTAAAACATTTAAAAGGTTCCTCGAAACAACCTCTTAGAAATGCAGCAACCCGTACATTTCATGACCCAAATGCAATCTACAGTGAACTTATTCTGTGGCGTGTAGACCCAATAGGACCTTTGTCATACACTGGAGGAGTATCAGAATTGGCTCGGATTAACTCTTTACATACCTCAGCTTTCTCTAATGTGGCTTGGCTTCCAACTCTTATTCCCAGTTACTGTCTTGGTAAGTGTTCATTTTATTGTAAAATTAACAGAAGCTTTTAAACTTCTGTTTGTTATACACAAATGGTTTATATTTGCCATTATTAAGATGATTTTTAATGGTATTTGGAATACATGCATGAGACTTATTTTTAGAATTTTTAGAAGTTTTTAATCTTTCCATCTCATAATCTATTTTTTATTGACTTTTTTGTTCATAATTTTCTGTCCATTCATGTGTCTGTTCAATTCTGATTCTAGACCATGGTTATGCCTAAAAAGAAAAGCATGAATATTTGTTTCTCATACTTCAGCCAATAATAAAAATAAACTACACATTATAACCCAGAGCTCTTATTTTCCTTTCTCAGGAACATACTGCAATTCCGCAAGTGCTTGCTTTGTTGCTTCTGATGGCAAAAATCTGAGACTCTATCAAGCTGTGGTAGATGCAAGGAAATTACTGGATGAATTGTCAGATCCAGAATCTTCAGTAAGTATTTATTATAATAATCTTTATTAATATATCTAAACTGATAAGAATTCTCTTTTTACTTTGTCTAGGACCTTTATTTGTTGGTTGCTATTTAGGGAGTAAGCATATATTCTGAAATCTATATGACATACATATGACAATTTACTTTTTCTTATTTGTTTCTAAGTATCTGAATCAAAATTTTAGCCTACCTATCACATATCAATGTATTTTACATATAAAGAAATAAAAATGATGTTTTTTCTAAAATGTTATTTATTACTAACATTTTTCACTCTTTAGTTTGGTTCTATTAACCTTACTTTGTTCAAAAAAAGATTTTAAGGGATATTTACCAAGCTGTATGTTTAGGCTGGAAAATTTGAACTTTTATAAAGCTCGATTCACTATTTTAAAAAGTCCTCTGATTAGAATATGTTATCAGTGGGTAGCAGTATCTTATTCTGGTAGTTCTGTATCCGAATAGGAAGTCTTATAAATTAGTTAGTATCTAGATTTGAACAGTGAATTTTCCATTTACTTGTAAAGGCTTATCTCTTTATAAAACAACTGTTGTAATAAAAATGTTTTCATTATTGAAAACGAAAGACCATTTTTGAGTATCTACTATGTGCCCCTAGATGTGTAGGGGATACAGAGTATAAGTTTCAGTGTCTCCCTTTAAGGAGCTTTTACTTTGGTTGAGGAGAGAAATTATTAATAAAAATTTAAATAACAGTTTAAGACAAGAAGAAGTGTCTAAGGATGGCATTTAATTATTTGTCAAAATGATGGTCAGAGAAGTGTTGCGTAATTCAGAGGAGAAAGAGATCAGATAGATTAAGGCAGACACAGAAGTCATTATTAAGGACAGTATTTGGGGTTCATTCTTGATGGATGGATAAGATTTAGAAAGACATATCCTTTGTCTTTGCCTGACTGAGAGAAAGGCCTGAGGTAAGTATGGATACAGGAAAGTACATGTATGCAGTTTGTTCCAGTGACAGCGAGAAAACCATTTGGACTGAAGCCAAAGGTTTGGCATAGAGAAAGTCTAAAAAAGTAAAATCATAGAATTAGAGTTGGAAGACACTTTAAAGGGCATCTAGTCTAACAAGCCGTCTGATGTTTTATTCCCCTCTACTACATTCCTGCCAATTTGTCATCTGTCCACCAGTGAGGGAAACTCAACTCTAAATGCATCTCATTCTGTCTTTGAATTACTCCCACTATTATATTGAAATTGTATTTGTTTTCTGTAAATTCTACTTGTTAGTCCTAGTTCCACTTAGAATAAGTCTAATTTTCCTTGTGTATGAGAGCACCTCACGTATTTGAAGACAGCTGTCTTGTAACCCTGAACATTTTTTCCTCAGGCCAGACCTGTTCCCCCTCTGCCCATCAAGTTTCTTTAATTGTTTTACATTTGAACCTGGTTACTATTCTGAGCAGGTTTCAGTTCGTCTATACTCTGGGCATTGTAGGATGACTGGAATATAGCAGTGTTATGGCTTCTCTCATTAGATGCTGTTGTGTTTTGGCAGTCACTCCATATTCTTTGTATGTAATTAATTCATGTTGAGCTGACTCTCAAATATCCCAAAGTCCTTTTTTTGGGCTGGTAAGCCACATCTCCTCCATTCTATATTTTGTGCATGTGAGTTTCGGGCCCAAATGTAAGCCTATTTTCCCTATTATAGTTCATCTTGCTAAGCTCAACTTAGTAGTTTAACCTCTCAGGATCTTTTCGAATCTGGATTCTGTTGTTCAATATATTTGTTTATTATTGCTTTATGACTTACACCACCAGCCTATTGGATGAAAGTTATTTCTACGTCTTCATCTAAGTCAGTCATTAAGATGATAAACAGGACAGTTCTGAACAAAGAGCCTAGCAATAAACATTTGAAATCTTTGTCCGTTTTTATTGTCTGGAATATTTCCCAGCTTGTCCCAAGGATTTCCACGAGGTACCTTGTCATGTACTTTGCTGAAATAAAATACGCTTTGTCTGCCAAATCTTCCACAAAGAAGGAAGTCAAATTTACATGAGATGATTTGTTTTAATGTGTAATATATATTTAATGTATATACCTTGACATCTCTTGATAACTAAAACATTGCACTAAATAGACAGCACGCTCCTTGATCTGGCTTACAGAAGTATGTTGTTTTCCTTTTTGCAAATGGGAGCATTTGCCTGTTTTTAGTTTTTTGCCATTTATAGCATTCCTCATGATTTGGGGAATTCAGTATTTTCTTATGGTTCTATTTCATCTCCATTGTCAGTTTATTGGCTACACTTTCTGTTTTTGTTTTTGGTGATTCCTGTAGGGTTTACAATATGAATATGCATCTTTAATCTTTCACAGTCTATCTTGAAATAATAATATACCACTTCAAGTAAATGTAAACAACTTACAACATTATCCTTTCACTAACCACTCTCTTCTTCTCTTTCCTTTCATTCTCCTAATTTTCAGCATACGAGTCCTATACATGTTTTGTTATGTTTACACCTAAATATTTCCTAGCGATTGTAATGGTATTATATTTTTAATTTTGGTGTCCATGTAGTCATTGCCAGAATATAAAAATACAATTGATTTTTTTTTTTTTTTTTTGAGACAGAGTCTCACTCTGTTGCCCAGGCTAGAGTGCCGTGGTGTCAGCCTGGCTCACAGCAACCTCAAACTCCTGGGCTCTAGGGATCCTCCTGCCTCAGCCTCCCGAGTACCTGGGACTACAGGCATGAGCCACCACACCCAGCTAATTTTTGTTTCTATTTTTAGTTGCCGGATTAATTGTTTCTATTTTTTTCTGGTAGAGAGAGGGTCTCACTCTTGCTCAGGCTGGTCTTGAACACCCAAGCTCAAGTAATCCTCCTGCCTCGGCCTCCCAGAGTGCTAGGATTATAGGCATGAGCCATCGCACCTGGCCTACAATTGATTTTTGTATGTTTATCTTGTATCCTGCAACCTCACTGAACTCATATATTAGTTGTAGAAGTTTTTTTGGTAGATTTCTTGGAATTTTCCATGTAGATAATCATCTCATTGTAAATGGGAACAATTTTATCTCTTCCTTTCTAATTTGTATGGCTTTTATTTATTTTTTCTTATTTTATTGCACTGACTAGACCTTCCAGCACTGTGTTGAATAAGAGTTATGAGATTGGATGTTCTTACCTTGTTTCCATTTTTAGAGGGAAAGCATTCAGTCTTTTACCATTAAGCATATGTTAGTTGCAAGTTTTGTGTAGATGCTCTTTATCAAGTTGAGGAAGTTTTCGTCTAGGTTTTTAATTTTTCTTGGTATTTTCAAAAAATCAGCTCTTCGTTTCATTGAGTTCTTTGTTTCTTTTTTGTTTTCTTATTTTCATTTTCATTGATTTCTGCCTTTATCTTTATTATGTCCTTCCTTCTGCTTGCTTTGGGCTTTTCTTTCTTTTTCTTTTTCGTTGTTTTCCTAGGTTGATGAGGTAGGAGCTTAGAATATTGATTTGAAACTTTTAAACATTTTATAATGTGTATATTTAATGCTATAGATTTTCCTTTCAGAAAAAAAAGAGGTGATTCGAAGGTTTCTGCTTTGTGATAGTGGTTCCACTAGCTGTGGCAAGATATTTATGAGGTATTTAGGATGACTTAAATTTGGAACATATTGAGTGTGAAGTGACTGTGGTTTTAGATTCCTAACTGTGGTTTTAGATAAATGTTTTATAGGCAATTGGAAATAAATTCCTAATGTTTCATATAAGGTACCAGTGTACTTTTGAGATTTATTATTACAAAGTCAGTATTTGAAGTTATTAGATCTCTAAAGGCATTAATAATAACTTATATCCATAAACATGACCCCCCAATCATCAAGAAGAGATTTATGTTTAGCAAACTGTTTATGAAGACAAGGATTATGATATTTAAAAAATTTTTCTATCCAAAATATTGAAGATACAGTTATTTTGTTGTCTAAAAAATAAACTTTTGAATGCCTTGCGTAATGATACTAGATCAGTGAGATCCAGTCATTCAACAAGTTTTTAGTGAGTACTTATACTGAGGTATTCTACAACTAAATAAGGGAGAAGTCTGGTGTTGAAAGATAGGGTGGTGGCCAGGCGCGGTGGCTCACGCCTGTAATCCCAGCCCTCTAGGAGGCCGAGGGTGGCGGATTGTTTGAGTTCAGGAGTTCGAGACCAACCTGAGCAAGAGTGAGACCCCGTCTCTACTAAAAATAGAAAGAAATTAGCTGGACAACTAAAAATATATATATATATATGTAAAAATTAGCTGGGCATGGTGGCACATGCCTATAGTCCCAGCTACTTGGGAGGCTGAGGTCAGAGGATTGCTTGAGCCCAGGAGTTTGAGGTTGCTGTGAGCTAGGTTGACGCCATGGCACTCTAGCCTGGGCAACAGAATGAGACTCTCTCTGAAAAAAAAAAAAAGGAAAGATAGGGTGGTGTAGTTTGTGCTGCTGTCACTAAAAACAAGCTTTTAATGTGGGAATAATCTAATGTGTAATTTATTTTCACTCATTAATTTATTCAATCTTTAATTTTTATTGAAGATTTACTGTGCATAAGCTATGGTACATGAAAGAATAAATGTGCCTATTATACCAGGGGCTAAGAGTGTTAAAATAAATAGAAATAGATGCTACCCTCAAGGACCTTATATCTATAGGGTTATGTAAATATGTACATACAATATGTAATAAATGGTAAATTAGAGGGAAGAAAAGGCAACCACAGGATTTGGAACTTATTAATATTTAACTGACCTCTGCTTAACTAGCTCCAGATCACTGGATTCATTGATGCTAAGATGGATGTCTTAAGGAATAGTATTCTAGCTTTGTTGCTTCCACAATTTGAGTTGTAACCTTAATAATAATAGTAAACTCTTCTCTAATTATTATTGTGTGCCAGATTCTCTTCTAAATGCTTTACATATATTAATTCTTTTAACCTTCCCAATAACCATAAGAAGGATGTAATATTATCATCAATACTTTAGAGATAAGGGCAATGAAGTACAGAGAAACTTAAATTACTTGTACCAATTTAGTCAGCTATAGTAATGGTAGAGCCAGAATTTGAACCCAGGCAGCCTAGCTCTAGAGACCAAGCTGTTTATACTGTGTTGACCACTTCTCATGAGCCAGTTACATTTGTTTCCAAACTCGCCCATTTTTCAAGTTGTACACATTATTATAATTCTATAATTTAATTAAATATTATATCAATTGATGAAGTGTGAGTATAGAAAATGTGAGAAGTTTTATAAAAATAACTTAAATGTTTTGGAAGCAATTTTGCTAAAAATAACTGTTTCGAAATTAAGTCTGGATAAGACAACTGTAAAAGATTCAGGGGGAAATTGTTTTTAAAAAAAACTGTACTCAGATTGCTTTGTAGGTGTCTAAGTTTTTACTCCAATTTGAAGAACTGAAAGATACATCCGAGGCCTTACAGGGGTGGCATATGCAAGAAAGACCTATAATTCCTGTTAGCAGACCCATATTTTAAGGCCTTATTCTGTACCAAAATATCGATTATTTATGTACATTTATGGTTTAAATAAAACAAAATGTTTAGTATGTGTATACATATTTAAAAAATGATTCTCTGGGTTAACTGACCTTGTTTAGTGATTTATCTCTTCTCCGTACCAACTGCGTCAGATAAGATGGCTTTTCCTGTACATATTAATAGAAAGAATACTTAATCCAGATAATGGTGGTTAGCAGAGACTTTTTGGTGGAGATGATAGATTAGACTAACAGGTATGAATTGAAAATAAAGGAGGAAAAGAATATTTCAGGTAGATATAATAGCAACTAAAAATGCACAGAAGTATAGGAATGCACACAGTAAACTGTAAGTAGTTTATTGCAACCATAGCATAGAATGTAAGGAGCTGTTGGAAATAGCTGAGACTGGGTAGGAAGGTGGAGGCTAGCTTGTGAAAAAAATTCTGTTATTTTCTTTATGATTCTGCTCTGCTTTCTTATAGTCTATTTTCAACATAGGAGTCAGAGTGATGCTTTTAAAATGTAATTCAGATCACGTTGCTCTTCTAAGCCAAAGTCTGTACAGTGACCTTTAAGACCTACTTCCCACCCCCCATATTCCCTCCCTTTACCTCTTGATAATGTTATTTTTACTGCTTTTCCCCTTGTTCTTTTTGGCTCCAGCCACACTAACTTCCTTGCTGGTCCTGGAATATGCCAGACGCTTTCCCATCTTAGAATTGTTGTACTTACTGTTCTCTTGATGTTTTTCCCTCAGATATCCACATGGCTTATGTTGTCACCACCTTTGGGTCTTTAGTCAAATGAGGCCTTCCCTGACCACCCCAACCCGACACTTCCTGTCCACTTTCCCACTTTATTTCCTTAGCACCATCTGACATAGTTAGTTTCACTTATTTGTGTGCTTTGTCTTTCTTCATTTGATGTAAGATAAGGGTAGTGCTGTATCCCCAGTGCCTGATACCTGATAAGGACTCAATAAATATTTGTTGAGTAAATGAACAAATTAATGAATATCATGCTAAAAAGTTTTATTACCTATTGAAGGCAACGAGAAGCTATTATACCAATTTGTACTTCATCAGCAGAATATAAGAATATGGGTTTTCCCCATTCTCTTTTTCTTTCTTCTATCAAAATATTCACTATTTTGAACTGATATCTAGTTATTTTTTACTTGCATATTTCTTATGGCTTGTTCATATTCTATGTGGGATATAGTATTTACATTGAAAAGCAGGTGCAGGAGGAGAAGCAGCACAAAGACTTTTGCATTTGATGAGGAAGAACACGTGGGTTGAACTTCTTCAGGGAGAGACTATCAGTACTGCCTTGACTTAGTCTCTGGATGAGTCAGGGTCTGGGTGGGAAACAGATAACACACTCAATAAAGGTTTTTAAGTGAGGAGAATTTACAGAGGTGTGCATGTGGTTAGCCCATGGGTACACTCAGGTCTAGCAACAGGATGAAGCCATTATCGCCCTGCGGAAGGTAGAATAATGGGACCCCCTTAAAGATGTGTGTGTGTCAATCCCCAGAACCTGTGAATATGTTACCTCACATGGCAAAGAGACTTTGCGGAGGTGAGTAAATTAAGGACCTTGAAATGTGGAGATTATTCTGGATTATTTGGCTGGGCCCAATTTAATCTCACAAGTCCTTAAAAGCAGAGAACCTTTCCTGACGGTGGTAGAGAGATGTGACAAAAGAAGAATGGTCAGAGATGACATTTTTGGCTTTCAAGGTAGAGGAAGGGGGCCATGCGCCAAAACATGTGGATAGCATCTAAGATAGACTTACGGGTGCATTTTCTGTAAAATAATAATGTTTGTGTTGTTTCAAACCACTAAATTTGTGGTAATTCGTTGCAGCAGCAATAGAAAATCAATATGTATCCTCATGCCTGGAGGGATAACAGAGAAGTAACAGTGTACCAGAGCCTGGTAGAGCCATGGAAAGGGAGCTGCTTGTTGGGAGAGGTAACCGTAAAAGAACATGGCCACTTGCAGAACTGTGGGGAGCAGGGGGAATAAATACCTCGACTTCGCTCTCTTTTTCTTCTCTCCAGTCTCTGGCCACTGCCTCCCATTGACTGTATTCCACCTGAAGCAGAAGAGGGTGTGGGAGTTGGGTGATATAGTTAAGAGCTCAACCTCCTGCGGGCACAAAACAACACAGTAAGGATGGAGAAGGGGTCAGGGTTAGGATGCAGATAGAGAATAGCCGGCAGAGTCTACCCTGTCTGCTTGTTAGCATGTATTCCTGTTCTTTATTTAGATGAAGAAACATTTATCTCCAACACAGGGAAACACAGATTCCCATTAGGCATTATATCATTGTGTAATGATGTCAATTCAGTCATCATCCTGCTCGGAATTCGAATTGTAGTTATTGCTACCTACCATCAGTACTTGTCACAGCAGGGAAAGTGGAAAAAAGGAACAATTAACGTAAAAGAAGGCTGTTATAGCCCCTGCTTCTGTAGACAGTCAACAAAACCTAAGTTTCATAATCATAGCTTCCTTCTTCTACCACCAAATTCTGTATTCCCTCACACTTTGCCTGGCACCTTGCCTGTTTACTTTTTTTTTTTTTTTTTTTTTAAACCTGGTGAAATGGCCTGAACATTCCCACAAGATCCAACCCCTGTCTCTTTTGGGTTGCTGCTGTTTCCTATAGACTTATTATAGGTTATGGGAGTAGCAAAAATTATTTGGATTCCAGACGTAGTCTCCCTTGCCCTCAAGCCAGGATCAGTCACCCTCACCAGTCACTCTTCTCTGCATATTGGTTAAACAGCATGAATTTAAAATAGTCAAGGGCCAGTCTCAGATTTCAGTATAATAGAACTTTGATTATGTTCCCTGGTAGAAATATTGTACTCCTTCCTTGAGCACTAGCACCCTCCAGACACATTGAGCCCAAGATTACTGGGACAGGAATGAAAAATTCTGTCAGTAAGTTATTAAGTGTAGTAGCGAGAGAGGGTACTCCTACCTCCACCTTTCGGTTTGCAGTCCTAGGTGTTTTGGCTGTGGAGGAAACAGCATCTTTATTGTTTATCAGTTTAGACATATAACTGCAGCATGGAGCATAGCACCCCAGCTGCATAGGACATTATCCCCTGGCTAATGCTGTAACATCAAGAGGCCAGGTGAGGAGCCACTGGGTAAGCCCAGTAAATTTTGTGGGAGTAGACCTACTGCCATATTTCTTCCAGCTAGGCCAGGATTAGGGTGAGTGATGGGCTCACCTTGAGTGCAGAACTTAAGAGGGCATCAAAAAAGTTATTAATCATTATAAATAATATTTTAATATAATATTTTAAAGAATCAAGATTAGTACAAAAACCCATGATGAACAACATGCCAAAATTTTAAGTAAAGACAGGATCCAGTAGTGCCATAATGAGCTGTATTGGAGGATGAGACAAAAGGAAAAATGTGCACCTCTATGATACAATGTTTCTGAATTATTTTTAATGGTTAATTTTTCCCCAGAACATTAAAATACTGAAAAATACTGAGAATTGAAAAGTAAGTGTATTAAAACTTACAACATTAAGTTTAAATATTTATACCCAAACCAGAATTTATTATAATTTTACTTTCCTGGCTTTAATGGAAGCAAACTCTTCAAAAATATTATCAAAATTTGGCCAGGCATGGTGGCTCATGCTTGTCATCCTAGCACTCTGGGAGGCCTAGGTGGGAGGATTGCTTAAGCTCAGGAGTTTGAGACCAGCCTGAACAAAAGCAAGACCCCGACTCTACTAAAAATAGAAAAATTAACTGGGTGTTGCGGCATGTGCCTGTAGTCCCAGCTACTTGGGAGGTGGAGGCAGGAGGATCACTTGAGCCCAGGAGTTTGAGGTTACAGTGAACTGTGCTGACACCTCTGCACTCTACCCGGGGCGACAGAGTGAGACTCTGTCTCAAAAAAAAAAAAGAAAAAATCTGTTTCTTTGCTTATGTCATTTTCAACTGAACATTTTGAATTATAATAAATGAAAGTAATTTTTAAAGTCTGTTTGGTGAATATAAAGCTTCAGCAAGAGATAGGAATATACTTCTTGAATCTGAAATAAATGAAAAAAGGGAAAAATTGGAAATGTACAAATTACCAGATGCAATATCAATAATTATTGGAGAAAGTATATATCAAAAATTAAGGAGATTATAGGCATGTGTATGAGTTTTCTGCTGCTGCTGTAACAAATTACCACATACTTAGTGACTTAAAACAACACAAATTTATTATCTCACAGTTCTGGAAGTCAAAGTTCTAAAATCAGAGTGTTGGCAGGACTACATTCCCTCTAAAAGCTTTAGGGGAGAATCCATTTCCTTCCCTTTTCCAGCTTCTAGAGGCCACCTGCATTTCTTGGCTTGTGGTCTCTTCCTCCATCTTAAAGCTAGCAGCTTAGCATTTTCAATCTTTTATCTCCTTGCTTCCATCGTCACCTCTCTCTCTCTGAATCTCATCCTCCTGCCTCCCTCTTATAAGGACTGTTTCGATAACATTGGGTCCATCTGAATAATCCAGGATAATCTCCACATCTCAAAATTATTAATTTAATCACACCTATGAAGTCTCTTTTGTCATGTAAAAAAAAAAAAAAGGAGTGCATTTAGGCCGGTCGTGGTGGCTCATGCCTGTAATCCTAGCACTCTGGGAGGCCGAGGCAGGAGGATCGTTTTGAGCTCAGGAGTTCGAGACCAGACTGAGCAAGAGCAAGACCCCGTCTCTACTAAAAAAATGGAAAGAAATTAGCTGGACAACTAAAAATATATATATAAATTAGCCAGGCATGGTTGCGCATGCCTGTAGTCCCAGCTACTCGGGAGGCTGAGGCGGTAGGATTGCTTGAGGCCAGGAGTCTGAGGTTGCTGAGAGCTAGGCTGATGCCACAGCACTCTAGCCCGTGCAACAGAGTGAGACTTTGTCTCAAAAAGAAAAAAAAAAGAGTGCATTTATAGAAAGCTTCCTGTTGCTGCTGGTCCATTGACTATACTTTGAGTAGCAAAGCTTTATTGTATGCTAGAGAAATTCCAGCATTTTAGCCTCACAACTACAGGCCACAGTTGAGTCCAGATTTCAGTTAACAAACCCAGCAGAATGTTAACACCGTTTCTGGGTGTCTGAGTGAATACTTTAAATCCCGAATCTTGGGTGAATGTATCCTTATCAATAACTTGAGCTCTACCCAACCACATATTTTATTCCTCTTAGTCTAATAACCCTAGAATCTATTCCCATACATGTTCTCTGGAATCCTCCTGATAAAAATTGGAAAATTCCTTCAACTCCAATGTATGTGTTGTTTCCTCCCTGACCTCATATCCCTAGGCTAAGCTGGGATCTAACCCCTGTTAACTGTAACCTGGAGGCAGTGAAAGGTAGTGGAGGTGGGTGCTGAGGAGAATGGGCATCTCTTTCTGAGGCAGTGTCTTCAGATGAAATTACTGAAAGGCTTTTTTGTAAGAGAAGGCTGGTTGGCAGGTGGGAGAGGGGAAGTGTTTTTTTCACAGAAAGATTTGGGGATTTGTGGGATCCAAAGTTAAGCTTCATGAGTTGGTTCAAACACCTTCATCCCAAGACACTTCTCAACCGTTACCCTTACCTTCAGTCTGGCAGGGTTGTACTTTCAAATGGCATTGCACATCTGCAAACCTCATACTGAGGCACTGGGCCAGATCCTCAGCCACGTCTGTCTTGTGCTTAAAGTTTGCAAAAATGAAGACAACATGTTGAAAGAACTAGACACCTTGAAGTTATATGCTATTTATGTAAAGACTGTAGATTTTTATAGTTGCTTAGGTACTTAGAATGAGTATAGGAAGTTGAAATATTTTTTCTTTGAAAGTGTGAAGTGCCATTGTGAATATTTAGAGAGGGCCTTTACTGTCCAAGATGTTGTAGCATATTGACAGTAGATTCATAAGTTGTTGATCATTAACATCTTGTGTTTTTTGTTTACAGAAACTTATTGGAGAAGTGTTTAATATTGTGAGCCAACAGTCTACTGCTCGACCTGGCTGCATTATTGAACTCGATGCAATAACCGACCAAGTAAAAACATGCTCACGAATTGGTGATATTAATATATTTTATCCCAGAGTGTTTTAATGTATATGATATATTTCATTCTCAGAATAATTCTGTTTGATACTAAATACAGCCAAATTCTGTAGATTCCCATAGTGAAAATCTAATGATTTAAGAATTATTCTCCAGTGGAATTGTATCTGTAGCTTTGTTTCCTGTTTAAAGGAAATTTGATTCAATTAAGGAAACTATGACCTTGATCTCGAAATGCTGAGGAAAGGTAGAGTGCAGCTGCATGGAGGCTTGGGTTGGGCTTTCTCTTTTTATATTATTACTCATTTGAACTCAGTAGAGGGTGACCTCAGCTTCAGAGTGTTTGCCCTGTTAGGCCCCATGTTGGGTGTTTTTATGAGGTTTTTTAAAATACAGATGAAAGTGGATCAAAATACACATTTACCTTTTAATCACAGCCCTTTGTATAGTCAGTATTTCTCCCTAGCTACTGCCTATGAAAAACAGAACCCTTTTCCCTACAGGAAGTTTATAAAACCCATTTTGGCCCTCAGGATAATTATTTCTTCAGGATTATGTTTATGGATTAAGGGATAGAACTAACATATTCATTTGAAATATAAAAAAGATTAGTGAGGAAGTTATCAATATTTTTAAACAATGAAATGAAGAAAGAGCCAAATATATTTAAAAATAAGTATAGAGTCATGTAATAATTTTCCATGGTCCCCAGCACACTCTATTGGGGACAATGTAATCGTTTCCACTAATGTAGAGAAATTAGCACATCAGCTCTTGGTAACAGAACTGGGGCTGCCACATTCAAATTACTAATGCCTCTTAGGAAATCCGTAACTTTTTTTATCCCCAAGTGCCATGCCTTTCTTCGAAATCAACCTATGGTTTCCTTTTTTCACTCCATAGGGATCCGGAAGAAGAGTTGGCTTCTTTCCCATAGATACCTTAATTTTTAATGGACTAGATGTTAAATTCATCCCTTACTTTAGCCCCTTCTGTACTCTTTAGGGTATTAATATAGCACTCTCACCCAGCAATCTTTTTACTTTGTACTTGCTGCAGATTTTTTTTCCCTCTGACTTTCGTGGCTATCTTTAACACAAGGGCTGGTAAACTGTAAGCACTGATAAATGACTTAGGCTTATAAATGAAAATGTTTAAAAATCATTCTAGGTTTGTTCCCAGTGTGTTGTATGATTTCTGTATCCATAAAGACACTACCCTTCCCTTTTCTTTCATTTGTTCTTTTTCCCTAGGGGAAATGACCTTCTGTACTATGAATGTGAAGAGATTTTTTTATCTTTCTACCTGGAGAGACATAAAAATACTCTATAACTTTCATAAAAATTCTATGGCTCTACTTAATATTATAGTCCTTTTATTTTCTTCTATGATGTAAGGAGGCTGATTTTCCTTTATTCTCTAAGATTATAGACTATGCATCTGGTACCAAGATAATCATAACTATTTCCCTTTCTTGAACTCTGTGGGTCAGCCATCTAATTGTCTTGACACACTTCCATAATAAGCTTTTTGTTTGGATCTAGCCTTTCCTTGAATTTCAGTTCACTTTTAGGGTTCTAGTTGCCCTTTGTGATAGTCTTTACTCTTCTCTGTATGGTCCCAAAACATGATCATGTAGCATAGCAGGTGACAGTGATGTTTCATCCATCCTTCAAAAGAGAGCCTACTTATCTATGTGTAAAAATAGTTCTCTAGAGATGCGATGTCCTTCTGGCTGTTAAATCTGTTAGAGGGATATCTGTTAGTTTTGTAGTAGTCTAGTGTTCCTTATATAGTTATCATAGCCCTCCCCAGTTAGTCATGAATCCTGATGCTTTGGACTCAGTGTGGTGCAGATCACTTAACACTTAACTGTTTTTTTAATTTTGTTTTTCATAGGGTTTTTTTTTTTTTTTTTTGAGAAGAAAACCTGTTGATTTGTTTTTACTGGGGTTCTTCTGTTCTGTTCTTGGCTTTAGCATCTTTGAAATTAATTTTTCTCTGACCAAGATAGTTTTAATTATTTTTTTCTGTTGCTTTTTTCTAATTAGTCAGTAGACAAAAAATAGAAATTGTTAGAGATTTATTTTTTCTGCATTATTGATGGGGAAGTGGTGGATGGGAGATAGGGAATTTCAAAGATAATAACTCGTCTTTTTTTCGTATTTGTAGTGTGGCTCAAATACACAGTTGCTTCATGTGTTTCAAGAAGACTTCATCATGGGATATAAACCACATAAGGAAGATACAGATAAAAAGGAAACAGAAATATTTTTTCAGCCATCGCAAGGTACTTTTTAAAAATAGTCTGAATTTACTTACCATAATCCTAAAGAAAAAAAAAAGATTTCTAAGCTTTCATTGAGTATGGATCTTCAAATGTTATCACTCTCATAATTTTTGGTAGATACTCCAGTTCTGTGAAAATCGCTTTTTTATGGATGAAGAAGGCATGTGGGTGATAATTACATTTTAAAAGATGGTTCACTGGCGACATAGGCTTGTACTGAGAAATATATTTATGAACCCTAGTTTATTTTAAAAAACAATTTTAATTACTCAATTCCACAATTAAATTATTTTGATTGATAGTAAACTCCATGTGGTACCATGAGGAAACCAGTTAATTTTAGTATAGGTCTAAGAAAGTTCCCAATAAATTGCTACAGACCAATGATGAATATAGAATGTAAGATACCATGTCATGTGGTATGCTAGAAACCTCATGGATACAGAGAATGAAAGGTACCATCTCACAGTTTTCCTCTTTGAAGTGCAGTATTTCTTTTCCCTTTTTGTGAAAGAAAGTAGTTTCTCTGTAAGCCCTTTAAAAACAAACAATATGATGTTTAGTTTAAACTTTATAATTTAGTTTAAAATGTATCCTTTAGAAATTATTTTATTTTTAAATTGACAGATAAAATTGTATATATATAACTATATACATATAACTTTATAAAACTGTTATGTTCTGTTTGAATGAAAAGACAGACATATCCTGCTTTAAGAATTAAGTTTCTATGATGAATACTTTTTTAGTTTACAAAGGGTTTCCAGATTCTTTATCTCATTTGGTTATAGATTGACAGTATCTAGATGGACATATTTAATTTTGTTAGTATAGGTTTTACCACAGAATTATGTATAGACATGCAAGGAAACTATTTCTACTGAATTTGTGCAGATAATTTCCTTTGCTTTAGTGGAAAATGAGAATGAGGTCTCGTCTCCTATGAAGTTTAGCTCACACATCTTTTTACTCCTCAGACTAATAATTTTTTTCTTTCATGTATATTTCTTCATATATCAGAGCTTTTCTTAATATATTAGCTATTTAGTTATCATGTTCAGTTTTATTTCATTATCACTGTAACCAACAGTACTGCTTTATAGATTTAAAATTTGCTTTTCTGTAGTATTTTACCTTTATCTGGATTAAACTTTTTAATATGCTTTCCAGCAAACCTAACTATCATTTATCATTACATATCAACCTGGTAGAAAACAATGCTTATATATAAAGTTGGTATTTTTCTTTATAATATTTTTAATTGACAGACTTACATTTAAATTTATATTTTATTTTTCTCTTTTGATATTTCTTTATATAACTGCTAAATCAGGCCAAAAGATTTTTTCATGCTTGCTTGTTTTTCCTTTAGTTTTTGTGTGAAGTTTCTTTGTGATATATATTCTTCCTGATTTTTAGAGCTATTTTCTTAAAGGACTTGATGTGTATATTTCTCTTCTTCCCTGCCCCTGCCTTATTTTGTACTTTGAGTTTTAATTAAAATTTGCTTACTCTTTTAATTAAGAAAAATGCCAAATATAGACAAAATTAGAGTACACTGTTAAATGAACCTACATGTGCCCATAACGTAGATTGAAGATTTTAAGATTTTTATCACACATGCTTTATCTACCCTTTTTCCTTTCTTTTCTTTTTTCCTCTGAAATGTTTTAAAGCAAATTCAGCCATTATGTTGTTTCACTTCCATATGCATTTCTAAAAGTGATTTTCTTACAAGTTTGCTATTATCAGATTGATAAATTAACAAAATTTCTCAGAATCGTCCATATTTAACTAGTTCATATTTACTTCATTCATTTGTCTCAAAAATGTCGGGGTTTTTGTTTTTACGTTTTTAATGTTTTTAATTGTTTGAATCCATATCCAAACAAGGTCCACACGCTGTGTTTTCATTGTCTGTTGAGTCTTTTAATTCAAAGTAATCTCGCTGTATATACACTCATTATGCTACTGACTTATTTTAGAGCAAGTTATTTTTTAGGACTTCTCTGACTACTTACTTGTGATGTCATTTAACTTTTTCTTGTCCACCATATTTCCTGTAAAGTGGAAGTCAGCTCTGTAGACCTGATTAGATCTTGGTTCAGCTTCTTAGGTGATGCTGTGCAATTCATATGTATCACACCAGAAAGAACATCATGTTTGGATGTCTCACTTTTAGTGATACTAAGATTCAGAAGATTCAGTTGGTGGCTGCATCGTGGTTTGCCAGCAGTCTTTTGTCTCATGGTTTCTTCTATTGAATATTTTTGATCTGGAATCAATTATTTCATTAGAGATTACAAAATCATGATTTTCTAATTTTACCAGCTGTCATAGACAGCATCTGTAAAGAAAGCATTCCCTTATCAAGTAGTGCAATTATTGGGTTATTTTGAAAAACAGTTATTTTAGGAAGGGCAGGGTAAGTGATTAGTTCTTTCCCTTTAACTGACAATTTTAGAATATTAGAATGAGGAGTTTATGCCCTACTTTCCTCCAGTGGTTGCTGATGAATTTGTTGTCGTTTGGCTTTTTTTGTCTTTTGAGTTTCATTATGAACTCATTTAAAAAAAAAGAACTGTTTTAGTGAACAACAATAACATACATATAGAGAAGTACTCATATAACTCATGGATTTTCATGTACATTGCATATTTTACTCAGTTTGCAATCATTTTTTTTAGTGCTTACATTATCCTAAACAAGGCTAAGTAAGGACCATTTCACGTTGGTCCTGAGTCATTTTGACACAACTTCATTATTCTGATAGTTTACTTTCTTTAGACACAAGATATCCCAGCTTTATCTTATAGATATCCTTTGCAGGAATGGAGTCATCCTTCCAAACTGTTCCTTAATGGGGAATGCTATTTAGAGACCACAATTTTGAGCTCTAGAAGTGCTCATTGCCAATGAGTTGTCATTATGAGTTTTCATTTTTAAGGAAAGTTTTTGTTGTCCTGTATAGATCTCACTTTCATATATGAAGAACATAATTGTCAACAGGAAAAATGATGTCTACAGATGTTTTTTTCTTTAAAAAAATGCAGGAAATGTCTACAAAGTCTCTTCTGGACCCCACTACTGCCCTCCACCCATGACTTAAGATTTTTTTACTTTTCCTTTTCCTTTTTCTTTTCTTTTCTTTTTTTTTTTTTTTTTTTTTTTTTTTTTTTTTTTTTTTTTTTTTTTTTTTTTTTTTTTTTTTTTTTTTTTTTTTTTTTTTTGAAACAAGGTCTTGTTCTGTCACCTGGGCTAGAGTACAGTGGCATCATCAATAGCTTACTGCAACCTCAAACTCCTGGCCTCAAGCGATCCTCCTGCCTTAGCCTCCAAAAGAGCTAGGATTACAGGCATGAGCCTGAGCAAGAACAAGGTCCCATATCTACAAAAAACAGAAAAATTAGCTGGGTGTGGTGGTGCACTCCTGTAGTTCTAGCTACTCGGGAGGCTAAGGCAGGAGTATCACCTGAGTCCAGGAGTTTGAGGTTGCAGTGGGCTATTCCAGTGCCACTGCACTCTAGCTGGGGCAATGGAGTGAGACCCTGTCTCAAAAAAAATGCTATTGTTTTATAGAGGAAAAACAGGGTAAATGTTTATTTCCTTCTTTCCTTTTAATTGTCAGTTTTCCAAATAAAGAGCGAGTGCCCCTGTTACTCCAGAGGACATGCATTGAGGCTGGCTTGTATTCTTGTGTGCTTGCCCTCATCCTCTCTCTCTCCCTTCCGTTTCTTCTTTTTTTTTCCCCTTTCTTTTTTTTCTTATGTGCCCTCTTTTGGTATTTTTGTGAACTTATAGGTTTTTATATAGTACATATGTTTGAATAAATTGTATTCATTTTTATTCTTTGCTCAGATTGTCCTATCTTTGACCAGTAGGTATCCTTTCATATTGGCTTTTGTATATTTGACACAGCCTTATTAGTCTTTGATAGTTACCTAACTTTTGGCACAAAATTGTATGAAACTCCTCTTAACAGTCTATTTATTCTTCCCTTTTCCTCTCAACTTCTGTGCATATCAGGTGTTTTTAGCTTTTAAAAAGTGTTTTTTTAACCCTATAGAAACATATTAATTTAATATCTTTTTTCCTTTGAACAATAGGATATCGTCCACCACCATTTTCAGAAAAGTTCTTTCTAGTAGTAATTGAAAAGGACAGCAATAATTATTCTATTCTGCATATGTGGCACCTTCATCTTAAATCTGTACAAGCATGTTTAGGTAAGTAATTATATTACAATTTTATGCAGAGATGATGTGAAATAAATTCATTTTATAGAATATACTTTAGGTTGGCTAATTCTTTAACATGAAGTTTGGTAAACTATTAATATAAATTGAATTGCTGAATTGAAATGTGTCTTTGGCAAACTTTTAATTACAAGGTCATAAATCATTAATGAAACTGGTTAATCCTAAAAACAAACTAGTCTATGGGCATATTAGACATACCGAAAAATATAAAAGCTTGATTTATATTTTTCAGTGAATATTTATTGAATGTCTGTTCTGACTCTATTCTGGATGCTGTATTTATAAATTTAATTCTGTCCATAGAATTAATATTGTATTTTTTGTTGAGTAATACATATTGCCATCTGATATAGTTTATGTCAGCTTTAGCACCATTAACAGAAGCAGATTAGCTATTTGGTAAAATATGATTGAGCTTTTGAAGCTTATAATAAACAGAACTGTTTTTGTAGAACATTAAGAAAGGTAGCAGTGATAAAAAATTATTTCAACCATGCTTTTGCTATGCACATTCAGATTAATCTCTTAATAAATTAGGAAATTATAGTATGAAACAAAGAAATTAATCATAGATTTTTTTTAAAAAACAAACTTTATTGAGAGATAATTGCTAAAATGAAGAACTGCACAGATGGCTACATCAATCTGAATTTATATAACATTTAATACAGTGAACCAATGATAGGTACCTTTTTGTTCACTTTGTATTACACATTGTCACGTGGCCCAGTTAGAAGTTACAAGTTCTAACTGAGCCATGAACTGGCATTAGAACAGCCAAATGACTTAATAGAACTTTTAGCATTACTTAGTTGGGCCTAATCTTCTTGAGGGACCAGGAATTAAAGAATTCTTTCATAGCCTTTGGAGTTAATTTTTGGCATTATATGGGTTTCATAGAAATGCAAGAGTAAGGGATCTAAAACAAGTTCATCAAGAAGAGATTCTTAACACCAGAGAATATGGTATTTTCTAAAATTGGGCACAGAGCCAGGATGGTTCTAAATAGATTTATTGAGGTAGTAACAAATCCTTATAGTAGGACAGGAGTCATGTGCTACCTTCTATCCCCAGTACTTATGAGGGAGTGTCCCAGTGTTGTTGCCCTAAAGCCAGTGCTTCTTAGAGTTGCTTGCCTCCCCTGTTTGTGACAGCAGTAGAAATTCACAGACGGTGAGATTATGTTATAGTGAGGCAAACAAATAATATGCTCTTTTTGATTGTGATAGAAAGCATCCATCTTTTGGTTCTGATATTTGCTACAGATTTAACATAGTATATGTTGCTATTCACAGCTAGCACTTGAATATATCAGAGTGTTGAATATCTTGTCAGAGGATGAAATGAATGGCTTATATTTAGATAGAGAAGGAAATATGTTGAATATCTTCTGGGTGCCAGGCACTGAGATAGGTGCTTTATATATGTGAAATAGATATTATCCCCAATTTACTAATGGAATAAGGTTAAGTAACTTGACCAAGTCCCATTATATAGTTTGTCATTATATGGGCCTTGTTGACTATAAAGTCTTTGCTTTTTTTCCTGCTTTATTTTCTTTCTTAGCATGAGATAAATATTAGGAAATTACCTGGTTTACAGGAAGAGAAATGAAGAAGTTCAACCTTATTTCACTGGTGAGAGAGTAACCAGAGATGGTGAAGTGCGTTGCTTAAGGAAACACATCTAATTAGTGATAGTCTACTGGTTCAAGTCTGTAGTCTTAAATGTTTTCATATTTCTTACTGAGTGGCCTGCCATTATAAAATAGATTGGCATGTTTAATATAGAAACACACGGGAATTGATTATTTATTATCCCTTGGATATTCTGGTGCTCTTGGAGGTGTATAAAGCAACAAGACATTATCCCTGCCCTTGATGAATACTGCCATAGTCTGATGAGGGGAGACAGGCAAATAAATAAATGTAATATAAAGTATCCCTCATGTGTAACAGAAGCACAGATTACTGAATCTGCTTTGAGATTTACACTGTAATATGAAGGCTAGAAACTCTTTGGAAGAAGATGAAGTCAATATGCCTTACAAAGCTAGTCAACTAATACTATCTTAATCTTGTTTGGAACTTTTATTTTTTATGTTTGCTCTTGAAATCATTCTCCTGTTTGAGAATTTGATAGGAGGCTGGTATTCTAGTGTCTTCTTTGCCACTAGTTAATTATATGACCTTAGGAAAATCATTAAGCTCTCTTAGGCTTAAATTTCTTCATTTATTAAGTAAAGCACTGCATCGTTATTTCTCAAAGTTTGATTCATGACCCATCTATTTCGGAAATACCTGGGCTGATTACTAAAAATGCAGATAACTGGGATCTACCCCAAATCACCTGAATCAGTGTCCCTGTGGTTAGGCCTGGGAATTTGCATGTTAACAAATTCCTCAGGCTTTTAATATATTTTAAAGTTTGTGAAAACACTGGACTATGTAACTTAAGGTTTTTTTCTATAATAGCTTTTATATCTTGTGGTTCTTACTTGACAGTATTCCTGTGATGGAATCATTGATGCTAATAAAAAGTAGAATTGTACAAAAAAATTTATTAAGGTAACTAAGCAAAATTTTGAAAATTGACTCTATTTCCAAAGTACTTTATACATTTTTTTCAAATTGATGCATAATAATTATATATATTTATAGGGTACATGTGATATTTTGATATATGAATATAATATGTAATGATCAAATCAGGGTAGTTAGAATATTCATTACCTTAAGTGTTTAGAAACATTCAAATTATTTTCGTATAGCTATTTTGAAATGTACAATAGATTATTGTTAACTATAGTCACCCTACTGATCTGTCGAACACTAGGTCTTATTTCTTCTAACTGTATGTTTGTACCCATTAGCCTCTCTTCACCCCTGCCCCCTTCTTAGCCTCTGGTAACTATCATTCTATTCTCTACCTCCATGAGATCAACATTTTTAGCTCCCACATATGAGTGAGAACACGTGATACTTGTCTTTCTGTTCCTGGCTTATTTCACTTAACATAATGACCTCCAGTTCCATCCACGTTGCTGCAAATGACAGGATTTCAATTTTTTTTTTATGGCTGAACGGTATTCCTTTGTGTATATATACCACATTTTCTTTATTCATCCATTGATGGATGCTTAGGTTGATTCCCTGAGTAGTGCTGCAATACTGATACATTGATTTCCTTTCCTTTAGAGAAATACCCAGTAGTGAGATTGCTGGATCATTTGGTATTTTCAGTTTTTTGAGAAACCTCCATACTGTTTTCCATAGTGGTAATTTACACTCCTACCAACAGTGTATACGAGTTTTCTCTGTATCCTTACCTCCAAAGTGCTGTTAAGAAGCCATGTTTTTGGTTTTTTTTGTTTTTTTTTTTGTTTTTTTTTTGAGACAGAGTCTTACTCTGTTGCCTGGGCAAGTGCCATGGTGTCAGCCTAGCTCACAGCAATCTCAAACTCCTGGGCTCAAGCAGTCCTCCTGCCTCAGCCTCCCAGGTAGCTGGGACTACAGGCACATGCCACCGTGCCTGGCTAATTTTTTCTATTTTTAGTAGAGACAGGGTCTTGCTCTTGCTCAGGCTGGTCTTGAACTCCTGAGATCAAGCTATCTTCTTGCCTCAGCCTCCCAGAGTTCTAGGATTACAGGCGTGAGCCACTGTGCCCGGCCCATGTTTCTTAAGTGACAACAAAATAATATTCTAGCTTATATGTATAGTGATGATAGTAATACATTTCATGATTTCATAATTTATTTTTAAAGCTAAAGTTTCAGAAGGTGTTTCATCTGAGAGTTTACTTCCAGTCCCTGGGCAGAAGAATGTAGACTCTTCTCCAGAAACCTCTCCTAGTGTGAGCCCCATGCCACATTCTTCGTCGATTGCCAATCTTCAAACTGCTAGTAAACTTATTCTGAGTTCTAGACTGGTATATAGCCAGCCTCTTGATCTCCCAGGAGCAGTTGAAGTAGTAAGAGCAACACCTTCAGCAGGTAAGGTAACTTTAAGACTGGTCATTGGTAGCTCAGAGTGATAAAATGGATGAACTCTTAGTGGATAAAACAGATGAACTCTTCTGAAGTATGTGCTATGTTGACATTGAAATAAAGATATATTTTTCTGGTAATGATATATCTGTTTAGAAACATGTCTTTGTTAAAAATAATTTCCTGTGATAAATGTAATCAGCCTGACAGAATAGTGTAAATATTTTAATATGAGATGTTTTTCCTACACTTTGGAATACCTTCATAGTAAAATTTCAAAGAATAAGTATGTATCATTTGTGAATCACTGAAGCTTTACTTTTTTTTTTAAATTTAAAGCTTGTGCTAATCATGTCTTACTTTTATTAAGTACCTTTGAACAAGGGTTGGCATACTTTGGGGAAAAATGTAGCGTAAAAGACTAGTGTGGCTGGCCTAGTATGATACTGACTTTAGCAAAGTGGATAAGATAATTTGGAGGGTAGGACTGGCAGTTATATTTAAAATGACCTGCCACTTATGGAATTCTAATTGGAGAGTTTCTAGAATAATGTTTTTGGGGGACCAAAGTTGGAGTTTCAAGGCAGTTCCAATTACTGGTAAATGTTACTGAGTATTTCAAATGTCTTGACAATAACATTCCAAGGGAAGTAGTAACCGACCCCTATTAATAATATTTAGATGGAACAGGCTGAGATGGTTAAATAGCTTTCCCACTGTTATGGAGGTATTGATGGACTGGAACTTGAATATAGGTCTTCTGACATCAAATCTTAATCACTATGTCCCCTTATAGTTGACAGTAGATGGGCATAGTTAGTCTTTGGCAGTCAGGAATAAATATAAGGATTCTGGTTCATCGTTAAGAGAGGATGAATTAAAGCTGGTGACAAGAGTGAAATCTATTGGTATGTTTTGCTGTCTGAAAACAATTTGATGGTAGGAGTATATCTTGGGTCTGGATTATTGAGGGAAGGTTAGGGGAACTTGAAGGGCAAATTATAATGATCATGTAAGCATCTGTGATGAAAATTGTATAGTATGAAAGTAGTGAGGCATGTTATGGTGAAGGCATTTAGAAATTATGGCAGATAACACATTTATTGATTAAGGATTAACTTGTTTCATTGCTCTTGAGTTTTACTTTAATTAAATGTTTACCTCATTTAAATTTAATTATTAAAAACAAATTAAGTTATTATTGCATATTTTGATTTCACTGATGGCTGTTGAGGACTTCTATAGTTACTTTGGCTAATGGACATTTCATGTAGGACACTAGTTAAGAGGAGGATTGCATAATTACTCTGAAGAAGCTCATAGTGGCTTCGATCACATTCTAAAATTTTATTATTAGTATATTATTTTGTGGCTTTATTATTATAACTACCTGCTTTTTTTTTTTTTTTTTTAAGGCCATCTGAGTTCCTCTTCAATTTATCCAGTGTGCCTTGCACCTTATTTAGTGGTTACAGCTTGTTCTGACAATAAAGTACGCTTCTGGAAATGTTGTATGGAAACCAACACAGAATGTAATAAAAGTGATGAGAAAGAAGTCTATCATTGGAGGAAATGGCCCTTGATGAACGATGAAGGAGAAGATAATAGCAGTACAGTGAGCATTGTGGGAAGACCAGTTGCTGTTAGCTGTTCATACACAGGTCGCCTTGCAGTAGCTTATAAGCAACCAATCCACCACAATGGTTTTGTTTCTAAAGAATTTTCCATGCATGTTTGTATATTTGAATGTGAATCTACAGGAGGGTCAGAATGGGTTTTAGAACAAACAATTCATCTTGATGATTTAGTTAAGGTTGGGAGTGTACTTGATTCAAGGGTCAGCGTTGACAGTAATCTGTTTGTATATAGCAAATCAGATGCACTTTTGAGCAAGGATAGATATCTTATTCCGAATATCAAGCATTTAGTACATTTGGACTGGGTATCAAAAGAAGATGGCTCCCACATTCTCACAGTGGGGGTTGGTGCTAATATCTTCATGTATGGGAGGCTTTCAGGAATTGTGACTGAGCAAACGAACAGTAAGGATGGAGTAGCTGTCATTACTTTACCACTAGGTGGTAGTATTAAACAAGGAGTTAGGTCAAGATGGGTTCTTCTTAGATCCATAGACTTGGTGTCTTCTGTTGATGGTACACCTTCACTGCCTGTTTCTCTCTCTTGGGTAAGAGATGGAATATTGGTGGTAGGAATGGACTGTGAAATGCATGTATATGCACAGTGGAAGCATGCTGTGAAATTTGGAGACACTGAAACTGATAGTCCTGATGCAGAAGAGGCAGCAATACAAGATCATTCAGCCTTTAAATCTAATATGCTGGCAAGAAAAAGTATTGTTGAAGGAACAACTGTTGCCGATGACATTTTTTGTTCACCAACTGTAGTTCAAGATGGTGGCTTATTTGAGGCTGCACACGTACTTTCCCCTACTCTTCCACAATATCATCCAACTCAACTGTTAGAACTGATGGATTTAGGGAAAGTTCGAAGGGCTAAAGCCATTCTCTCTCATTTAGTAAAATGTATTGCGGGTGAAGTTGCAATAGTTAGAGATGCTGATGCTGGAGAAGGAAGTAAGCGACATCTTTCTCGAACCATTAGCGTAAGTGGCAGTACAGCAAAGGATACAGTCACCATAGGAAAAGACGGTACTCGAGATTATACTGAGATAGATTCTATCCCTCCGCTACCACTGTATGCATTGCTTGCCGCAGATCAGGATACATCCTACAGAATTTCAGAAGAAAGTACAAAAATACCACAGAGCTATGAAGATCATACTGAAGGTCACCCAGAGGATCAATATTCAGAGCTGTTTCAAATCCAGGATATAACAACAGATGATATCGATTTAGAGCCAGAAAAGAGAGAACACAAATCAAAAGTAATAAATCTTTCTCAGTATGGACCAGCTTACTTTGGCCAAGAACATGCTAGGGTACTTTCAAGTCATCTTATGCACTCAAGTCTACCAGGCCTTACCCGATTGGAGCAGATGTTCCTTGTAGCTTTGGCTGATACAGTGGCTACCACCAGTACAGAGCTTGATGAAAACAGAGATAAGAGTTACTCAGGTAAATATTCTCACTAAAAATTTATAAAATTATCATTAATAGAAATTAATGATTATCTTGTATTATCTGTATGATGACTCATCTATTGAATTACTGTCTTACTTTCAAACTCTGCAGGGAGAAGACCTCCCTAAGAGATGATTACTATTACATAATATGCTTAGGTGTAAAAGAAAAGACAGTTGAGGCAGACGTATGACTTCATGGATTTGTGATATCTGTGTGCATTCTCACGAGTGTTTTTACACTGAAACCTTTGTATGATTTTGGATATATAGTCTCTTGTTTTTTCAAACAGATTGATCCCTATGGTTTTATTTTTTTCTTTGAGTGATAATAATGGCCCATTTGTTAATTTTACTAATCATGAGTCTTATAGGGACATCATAGGCTCAACTTGTTCATGATCCCGTTTCTAGTCATAAATAACTTTTTACAATTACCTAATTTTCTCCAAAATGTCTCTTGAGAAAGAGGCTTCCATATATTTAATGTCATATGTGTCTTGACATTTTCTAATTATGCCTAATTCATTCTGTAACTAGAAAATTTTGGGCTGCCTCCTGAAGGTAGTTTCCATTCTCTTTTATGCAGATGATTGAAGGTAGTGGTGTTGATTGTATATGATGGCATGAGCAAAGGAAATGGAAAATTGTTGATCACTCATTCATTCATTCAATAAATATTGTGGAGGAGTGAAGAATTGCTATGTGCCAGGCACTTTATGTACTTTATCATATTTAATTATCGCAACAATCTTCTAGTAGGTAGCTATTATTATATTTAATTTTATAAACAAAGACACTGACCTTTAGGAAATTAAGCAACTCTTCCAAGATCACATATGCATTACGTGGCATAACCGGGGTTCATATGTGATATAGTGTTGCCTCTAAGCCTGTACTCTTTTAACTATTTCATAAGATTTCCAGATTTGGGGAAAAAAGATTGTTCCCCAAAGCCAGCTGGAAAATATTTCTTTGTGTAGGTTTACATCTTTATAATATATCTCCAAAGTTTTCTCTTTTGCAGATTAAAATAACTAGAGACCTTAGAGGGTTTTTGCCTGTGACCTATTTTCTAACTGTTAATTGAGGAAAAAAACCAGACTTAACGTTATGAAATCATGTGCAGTAGAGCGAGATTTTTCCCCCCAGAATAGCCTTAAGCTTTTGTTGCATACTTGATATATATTAGTTTTTACTCTGGGACATTAAGAAAGTAGGCATACCATAATCCATGCAAAAGAGTTTATACTTTCTGATATAAAAGTATGTCATTGGCTAAGCAATATAAAAGCTTATCCTGGTCAAATTGGACATTCACGAGGTAATAAGGCAAGAATGAATGTCTCCATTTTACAGGTAGGAAACTGAAGCTCAGACATTAAATAAATTAGTTGCACATCTCAGTAAATGGAACATAGGTAAATGAATTCTTCCATTTGTTCAGGTGAGACAACTTATAGTCATTCTTGACTCTGCTTTCTCTCATACACCCTATCTAGTCCATTGGCAAATGCTATCAGTTCTGTTATATCCAGAATCCAATCAATTCTCTTCACCTCTATGGTTAACACTCTGGTCCAAGTCATTGTCATCTCCTAACTGCTTCATCCTTGATACTTCAGTCTGTCCTTCACTTAGAAACCAGTGATTCTTTTAAAACAAAATCACATTAAAACTGTCCTCTGCTCAACATACACCAGTGGCTTTCCATATCACTTTAGAATAAAAATCAAGATCCTTAACAGTGGTCTAAAAGGCCCCACGTGATCTGCACTCATTTCTGCTCTGCTGCAATGCTCTTCTTCCACATTTATGCATGGCTCATTCACTTACCTCCTCAGATTTCTGCTGACATGTCATCTTATTGGAGAGTTCTTCCCAGCCTCACTGTATAAAATAGAATCTTCTTAATCCAGCAGTGCCCTACTCTCAATTCCTGCTTTATTTTCCTCCATAGCATTATTTTCCACATATTATTTGCTTGTTTATTGTTTGTCTCTGCCTCTTAAAATGTAATAATCTCTACGAGAGTGGGACTTCGCTTTATTCACTGCTGAATCCCCAGTGCCTAACATGTGCCTCACATGTAGTAGATGCTTAATTTGTTTAGTGAATAAATGGATGAACAGAGATAGGTAATGGGAAACGGAATGGGGACTTGAACTTTGACAATTTAACAAAATGTATTTTAATATTATTTGATTCTACAGTCTTTGGGTACTTCCCAAGTGTCAGTTATTGGGCTGGGTGCTGTCAGTACGTTTGCATTGCTTTTATCCAGCATTGGCGGTAGTTTTGATTAAACTTGCCTCATTTTCATATCTTTGTTCACCTTTCAACTAAGCGGAATCAAATTTGTGTAAGTAAATTTGTGGAATCAAGGTTAAGGTTCAACTTAACCTTCTAATACTAACTAGCCTGGGGAATCAAATTTTAAATCTTGGATGGTAAAGCTAACCAGTGTAGAAAGTGTTACTGTTAAATTATATAACAAATAATTTCACATTAGTTGTGTAATTCCTGTCTTGAAATCTCATCTGAATTCATGTAGGAAGTATTTTTAAAAATTGTATCTAAGTTAGTATAGTTAATATACTTTTTATTGGATTTCAAGATTTCTTTCCTTTTATTTATTTTGAGTAAATATAAATGCTATTATTATCTGTTCTAATAGGTAATTGTATTTTCCCAAATTATTTTTCATTTAGGATTTTTAGTATTTACATTTTTTTGAAAGATATGATTTTTTTGGTAAATATGTTGAATTGTTCAGGAAGGAATACACTGAAAAAGTATCTTATATATCTTATGTAAATTGTCATTACTAAGTTTAACGTTTTTTTTTATAACTTATTATTGGTTTGTAGCCTCATTGTATTCTTTTTTCCTTAAACATACTTTCTGTTTAAATTACAGGAAGAGACACCCTAGATGAGTGTGGTTTGAGATACTTGTTAGCTATGCGCCTGCATACATGCCTTTTGACTTCACTGCCGCCTTTATACCGAGTGCAGCTGCTTCATCAAGGTATTCCACTCATTGTTTGAACCTGTGCACAACTTTTATTTAGTGTTGAAGTGGTGGCTGTATTCATGTCTGTGTGTAAGCATTAGGTGAGTCATTATATGCATACCTGTCACTGGCCTTAAGATCTTCCTGTCACATGGTACCCACTTAGCATTTTTCTGTGTATCCTTCAGCTCTGTTCTGTGCCTTTTGCTCATTTGACTCAATTTCTTAGACTTTACTCACTAAAGTTATAGTAGTTTAGGGAGTAAACATGGTATACCTGAGGTTGTAACCCAAAGTGGCCCTCTGCAAAGTAGCCCTGAATTTCTTTCTGATGCCTTTTCTTTAAAAATTAAGTAAATTTTGCTCTACAACATGTTATTTGTATTTATTTTAATATAAGCAATATGTTTTAGTTATTTACCAGCAAGTAAAGTTGATGTTTCAGGAAGATCTGCCATATTGATACAGTGGATTTGCATACTTCTAGCATACTGCCACCCCCTGATTGAGACACAAAGATTTATATTACCCACCTTACTTAGAGATTAAAAAATTGAAACTATAGAATTTCAAGTGACCTGCCCAGGATATAAGACTATTTATTAGTAGAGTTGGAGTTAGAATCCCGGTCCAGTGCTCATTTCATTACACTATATTTCTTTCGAAACCAGCATCCTGGACACAGCCCCATAATATATGCATTAGTATTGCAGGACCTAGAATACCAGGCTTGATGGACTGTTACTCTTATCCATGGCACTTACTCTTTAATGTTCTTTGGAAACATGATTTTAAACAACTATCTAATATTCTTTTATGTGTCTAAACTATATTTCATCTACCCAACCCTTTGTTTTTGGAACATTTAGATTTTGCTGGTTTTTTCCCATTTGAATGAGTGACATTATAACCTTGCACATAAATATTTATGTATATTTCTGATTATTTCCTCATGTTAGTTTTCTAGTAGTGGAATTTCTGAGTCAAAAGGCGTAAAAATTCTTAACTCTTGATAAGCATTGTCAAAATTCTCTTCAGAAAGACTGTGCTCATTTACATTCCCAGAAATTTGATGATGCCAAAACTCAACCCACTGCCAACATTTGACATTGTCATTTTAAACAATCTATGCTATTTGGATAGGTTTGAAAAATGGTATCTCAGTGTTCTTTTAAATTTTAGTTTTAAATAATAGACAAGTGGTACAGAATCAATTAATGACAATTTTGTACATTGCCTAAGGGAGATCTAAAACACATCAAATTTCTAAAGTTTTGTCAAATTCCATTTTCCCTTTGACTACAGTTAAAACATTGGAGATGAGAAGTGACTGGTGTTGTAGGTGATGGTCCTGGGAGCAGTTTTCAGGGAAAAAGTTAAGTAGCCAGTACCTAGATAGAAAAGCTAAGAAGAGCAGAGATAAACTGCAAGAATAGCCTGCCGTTGGTAGGTAAATAAAAATAAATGCCTGTTGGTGCCCCTGTTCTTTTTCTTCCTTAATAACTTTTTTCACCTCTAATGTATTTTCAAATACATTCACTGTTCTCCTTATCTTGTTTTCTGAACCTAATTCTTCTGATATGCCTGTGTGCATTTTTGTTAATTCTTAATCATACCAAAATTTTAATTAATTAACTTTAAGGGTATAGAATGTAACATACTTTATGTTGTTCTTTTATATTATAAATTTTATAGTGCAAAATTGTACATTTTTATATTGCTATATAATAGTTTCTAAAGCAGAATATCAGTTATTCGATGTAGTAATTTTTTCTTACATCAGACAAAAATTTAAGTAGTGAGAAAATTAATCTGCCGTTTATGAAAACTAAATTGATGTTATTAAATTTTGTCCCTTTTTTTCCCTAAATTTGTAGTGGCACTCAAGACTTGTTGCATTAATGTTGTGATACAATTTCAAACACAGTTGTATGTAAGTGTTAGCAATGGGAAATTGAAAAGATTTAAGATTATTATTCAAAATGATCATAATAGTTTTTTCTTCTATACTTTCTAAAAGAATTATTGTGAAGCAATAATTATTAGAAGAGCTTTAAACTACATATGAAATCTATATAGTAGTTCACAATGAAAAAATTATGTGTATTAATAATGATGTTGATACTTTAATAACATTGAGAAGCCTGTGTTATAATGTGACTATCATTTAGTTCAGATATTTCTTTGTTTCCTAGAGGGGTTCATATACATGGTTGCTTGGACTAGTCTGGCTTCTTTCCAAGACTTTTCAGGGTTCTTCCCAGCATTCCCATCGTCTATTCCCATTCATTCTCTGTGGTTCACTTCCATCTTGTTTCCTTTTCACCTGCTCGAAGTGGAGTAGAGTGTTACCAGTAGTTAAAGTATTGATAAATCCGTTTGTACTTACAAGTCTGATGGTGTCACTAAAGATTTTGTTGCCTCTAAACACAGCCTATATCCCTGTCAGACTTCTCCCAGGGTCAGAAAAATGGGTTTGCCATATAGCATCAGTATTAAGCAGCTTTAAACTACTTTTAGCCCCAGGCATTAAAGGCAGAGGCATGTACTTTGTGACTGTAACTTATCACTGATACTCTCTGGAACTCCCATGAAGTTTAGAGCTTGCTTTGAAGTGGTATTTAGCTCCATGGGGAGAGAAGAATGGGGCAGTTTTCAATATGCAATACGAAAGCGTGTGGTCCTCAAGCAAGTGGCACTGGAATCAACACCCAAGCATGTGGGCCAAGTGCTTTTAACTTGACTGAAATTTTCACTCTTGATAAATTTGGTGTGCACACATGTGAATTACTTGGTATTCAAATATCTTTCTTTCCAATGATTAAGTTTTAGCGTCTCTATTTTTGTAGGGGAAACAACAGCGAATATATTATTTGGAAAAAAGAGATTTGGGTTTTGTGTCCTGTTACTGATCTTGTATCCAGAAGCTTATAGTGTAAAATCCTGAATGATGACAACTTCCTTTCATTCTTTCTTTCTACTTGAAAATTCTTTCCAAAATGAATGAATACGTGACTGTGTGAAAGATTGTTTTTGTTTTTGTTTTGATATAGTTACAAAGGTTGTTATTTTGTATTTCCAATTTAGGTGTCTCTACATGCCATTTTGCCTGGGCTTTTCATTCTGAGGCTGAGGAAGAACTGATTAATATGATTCCAGCAATTCAGAGAGGGGACCCTCAGTGGTCTGAATTAAGAGCTATGGGAATAGGGTGGTGGGTAAGGAATATTAACACACTGCGAAGATGCATTGAAAAGGTAACTTTACTTTATTGGATTTTGAGGTTATATTTTTAAAAAAGTCTTTTCTTAAAGGAAGATATTATCTTCCAGAAAACCTGTAGTGGGGAATCAGTTTGTATATCTTGAGATCTTAAGATTTTTTTTTTTTTTTCTTT
>RJWJ010003517.1:0-85564 GCA_004363605.1 Indri indri | reverse complement strand
GATTTCAAAAATGACGCCTGTGCTGTATTCCGTCGCATGTTGTACCTGTTTGTTTTTAATGTGAAATATCCTCTCCCATGCTTTACGACACAGCTGGTGTCGTCTGTGATGTTGCACATCGTGGCCCCTCGGCTGGGCGGGGGTCCCAGCTCCACCATCTTACGGTGTGACCCTGAGCAAATCACTTTGCCTCTCTGGCCTCCTTTTTGTCAGTCTGTAAAGCGAGGGGAAGGAGTTTGATAGTCTCTTAAGCCCTTTCTGGCTCTGGTGGTCTGTGAATAATCCAGGGATTTTGAGTCAGGCTTAAAAGCCGTTTTGTGCCCATCAGAAAGGACCCTGAACTGCCCACCCAGATTCTAGACTTTAGTTCCACTTGTGAAGGCGGGTCATCTGACCCTGCCAAACCAACCCCCTCTCCCTCCAAAAATTCCACCAAATCTGCCCCCAGAGGAATGTCCTGTTTGTTAGGGGAAGTGAGATGGCTCTTCCCATCTCAGACCCAAGGAAAGGGACTGTGCCTCCCTTAATCTCGGGTCTTGGGTGGACCAAGGTTGTACCTTTTGGTTCCCTGAGGTCCCACAGAAGGAGAGAACCGTGAGATCCATGAGCGTGTCATCAGGGGGAGCCTGTCTAAGTCCCTCTCAGGCTCAGCACGCTCCTCTCTCTACTGATTTTTGCAGCCCAGGTCTCCCCTTTGCATTCTGGGGAGCAGCCGCGGGTCCCGCTCTCTGCCCAGGGTCCTTGGCCCTTGTCAGCTGGAGCCAGCTCCGCCACCCCCTTGCAGAGCACTAACCTTTTGATTTAATTTTATTTGCCACAGCAGGACTATCATCGAAAAGGGAACAATACGCCCTGGCCATCTGGCCTGGGCCGCCCGAGGCGCGCGGCCTCTGCACAGCCCAGGGCTCCAGGAGGGGCTGCCGTGAGCCTCGGAGCCCGTTCCCACCCGCCTCCCTAGACGGGTGCCCTGTTTTTGTTTTTTTGCAAATCAACCTTTTAAAATCCAGATGCAGACTACAGCCAGTGACTCAGAAAACCATAAATAATACAGCAAGCTTTGCTCGAGAAATACACACACACACACACACACACACACAAAGGTGTGTCTATTATTATACTTAGCCGGTAACAAGCCAAAGATAAAGTTTTTTTTTTTTCCTCCTCGTGACCCTTAAGCAAGTGTGACAGGCATTAACCTATCAATATTAGTGAGTGATTTAAAATACCAACCAACATTTGCCTGCAATAATTTCTGTTGTAAACGACTCCTTCTGGGCCCTCCTACCAATAATTCAGTGCTCATAAATCAGGACCCAGGGTGCAGCGCTGTGCTCTTGCTCTGGGCGATTCTTGAGGTCTTTTCTTTCGGGGGGTGGGATCTGGAATCTATTCGCACTGTTGTGTTTCCCCCAGCTCCCGCTGCCATCTTCGTATAGGGCATTCACAGAGAACTCACACGCCTGCAAAATGACAGCGAACTCCGATCACCGCGATGCCTCTAACGCTTTATTCTGGTGACAGGAGGCATTGGCTCTCTTTTTCATCACTCTTTCTGGACACACCGCCAAAGAGTTAAGCTGGCTTTCGGTGGAGGGAATTCCATCTCGCTCCTTCCACGTTAGCCAGGTGCGTCGGAAGGTCCGCACCAAGATGGGGAACTTTTGTCGAGGTGACTTGGATCAAAGTCACAGGTTGCAAATCCACGAAGAGATGGGGAGAGCCGCTGCGGCAGTTAGCCACCCAGCACAAGGGCAGCAGGCACAGGGAAATAATGGGGCCCTAGAAAGATCTGGATGAGGCATAATGCAAGTACCCATCCAGCCAGAACCACCAAGCCTCATTTCCACAGCCTGTGTCCTTCTGACCCACATTTGGGCCTGCAGAGGCAGCTTGGGACGGTCACGCAACCAAATAAAATACCCGTTTCAAGAAAGGTAATTTCTTTAAAGTTCAAAGATTTATTAGGGGAGCCCGAGGAGTGGGGAGGGTTTGTCGGGGAGGGACTGAGACCCATCTGGTTTGTTGTGGGTCGTTTTTTTTATTAGAAGGGAAAAAAAAATCGCTCTGTGGGTTCATATGTCTAAGGAGAGCTCAATTAAAGTTATTTGCTGGAGCTTAAAATACGCCCGCACCTGCTTCAGCGCCGGGCTCCGAGGCCGACGCTCACTCCCAGAAGGCAGAGCAGATGAAGGCTCCTGTCGAGGCGAATAGAAGGGCAGTGGACAGGCTTTCACTTACGTTTGGTACCACCCTAGGATGGGAAAGTCACCAGCCAACCCAGAGGCAGCTTCCTGCTTAATCTGGGAATTGGAGCCTGTGGTCTGCCCTGCCTAGCTGCAGCCCTCTACGACGGCCTTGCTGGGTCAGGAGGGCCCTTCTCTTTCTAAGCAGACAGAAAGGATGATTAATAATAATGCCTGATACTCGCTACGCATCAGGCAACATACCAAGCCTGCTTGACACATCATCCCATTGACTTTTTACTGCAGCCCTGAGATTCTTTTTTTTTTTTTTTAATTTTTTGCCTTTTTTTTTTTTACGATGTTTAAAAAAAATTGTGATAAAATACACATACTTTAAAATTTACCATCTTAACCATTTTTAAGGGTAGAGTCCAATAGCGTCAGATACATTTCCACTGTTGAGCAACCATCACCACCATCCGCTCTCAGAACTTTCTCATCTTGGCAAACTCAAGCTTGGTGCCCATTAGACAGCAACTGCATTTTCCCTTCCTCCCAGCCCCTGGTAACCACCGTTCTACTTTCTGTCTCTGTGAATTTAACTCTTCTAGGGACCTCACATAAATAGAATCCTACAGTAATTGTTTTTTTTGTGACTGGCTTATTTCGCTTAGCATTAGGTCCTCAAGATTCATCCACGTTGTAGCGTGTGTCAGAAATTCCTTCCTTTTTAAGGCTGAATTAAATTCCACTATATAGTTACACCATATTTTCTCTATCCTTTCATCCATTGGTGCGTACTTGGGTCACTTCTGTCTCTGGGTGATTGTGAATAGTCTCGCTTTGAACATGGGTATATAAATGTCACATCCAGATCCTGTTTTCAGTTCTTTTGGGGAGATCCCCAGAAGCAAAATTGTTGGATCATTATGAAATTCTGAAGTAGCTGTTCAGTGTCCTGTCCTTCATCAAATAGCCCCAACAGTATACAGAAAAAATTTTGAATATAACCTACAGTTTTGGGACATTTAAAAAGTTTTCATGCTGATGCTTGCAGTCTGGCTGCATACTGTAAGTGCATACCGTAGTCACGTAATCCCGTGAGTACATACCATGTGTATATATGCTGTGCGTGCCAGGCACTGTGTTAAGTGCTTTACCTTAAATGGCCACCTCATTGAATCTTCTCAAGGACACTCCTAGGTGGCAGGTTCTATGATTGCTCTTATTTTATATATGAGTGAACTGAGGCTTAGAGAGCTTAAGAAACTTGCCCAAATTCTAAGTGGAGGAACATAGACTCAAACCCAGGCATCCTTCTAACTCCAGAGCTGCAGTCTGAACAGTCACTGTTGGCTGTGTCCGGGGGACTGGGTAGAGAACCTAGTTCTGAAGCATACCCTCCTCCCACCCCCAGCACACATAGACTTACGATTATTTGACTTTACAACGCTGCAACAGTGATACTCATTCAACAGAAACTGTGCTTCAGGTACCCATGTGACCATTCTGTGTTTCACTTTTGGTGCAGTATTCAATAAATTACTTGAGATCTTCAACACTCCAGTCTAAAATAGGCTTTGTGTTCAATGATTTGCCCAACCGTAGGCCAGCATAAGTGTCCTGAGCACATTTAAGGTAGGCTAGGCTAAGCGATGATGTTCATTTGGTAAGTTAGGCATAGTAAATGCTTTTTTGACTCACAATATTTTCAGCTTTTGATGGATTTAACAGGATGGAGCCCCGTTGTATGTTGAGGAGCATCTGTACACACGTCCCAGATCTCTACCCAAGAAAGAGCTCCATTTTTATGTGTATCTTGATATCTAAAGCTTAATGCAGATTTCCAAGCTCTTGTCTCTAGCCTGTATTCTTAGCAATGATTCAATAAATGTATGTCATTTTTTCCTTTCCAGCCTCCACCAATGTCGGCTCCCACTAGCAACATGGTGTGTGCACCATTCGTTGGAAGTTTATTTCACAAATACGTACATACAAATACATCTGCATTTTCTTGCATCATCACTGATGATGAATTTATTTGTTAGCCTCCTTCTCCTCATCTACTGTAGCTTTATCCATGGCAACTTGTCCGTGATTACTTCTATTTGTTGTTGAGACTGGCTCTGGAATTATGTATGTTAAGGGTGGTGGCTGGGCAGGCTATCTAGTGACAGTCTACAGAGAGAGACCTCTGGCCAGCTGTGTGACAGGAAGGGCACCAGGGCTTGTTGTGGTTATAGCTTCATTGTCTTGGCCAGGAGAATTCCTCCTTGCCCTCTTGTGCACTCTTGCATGCTGGCTTTCTGGATTTGGAGAAGAGGGTCTATGAGTTGCCTTGTTTTATTGACTTTCTTATCACCCAGAAGTCAAGTTTGAAGCAACAGGAGAAGATAGAACAGGCTGAGGCTTCTTTCAGGAGCTCAGGGAGGAGACAGGCCAAGGCAGCTTCTCATTAGGATTTGGAGAAAGAACTAGGTTTGCTCATAAAGACAGTTCAGAAACCCCCACCTCATACTGTATGGAATGGAATAAAGCCCCCTTACAGTTAACAGCAAACTTCTCAGGTTGCAATTACCTTATGGCAACTATAGTTCCCTTTCTTTCTGCCTAGATGGATGTGTTGTTGTTTGCAAAGGTGTGGGTGAGGGCAGCCTCCAGGAAGCGATTTCCTCTGGGTCCCAAGGGCTCCTAGGGACAGGCTCGGGGATGGGGTGGGCAGATGAGGAAGGAAAGCAGTGTCCTATCCACATAGCTGCACCCTTCCTTTCTCCACCTTCCTGCAGCCAGGAGCAGGGTTGAGTGACTTTACACCAAATATACCTGTTCTTAAGTTGCCAAGTTACCAATCAAAGTCTGCAGAAGCATAGGTAGCCCCCTCCCTGACTTGGACAAGTGCTGCTGTCTGTCCCTAAGACCTCTGGTCTTTAGCACAAGCCCCCTTTCCCTTGGAGAAGGAGCCAGCCTGGCCGGGAGTGGGGCAGAATGTGTACCAGAGGCTGGACGTTACCCGTCCTCATTCTCCTTCCACCTTGCTCTGTCGTAACCTACCCCCCCAGTGACCAGTTAGGGAGGTGACGTGCCTCCTCCACATTTGCTTATTCCCGAGTCAGAGGCTCCGTGTCCACAGAGTACGGTGGCCAACTGCAGTTGGCATGACGGAGGTCAGGAAGCACTTTGCTAATGCCCTGTCCTTGGCCAGGTACAGACCACTGGGCTTCTCTCTGCTTCACTGGATGTGATGTTTGCTGGTCCAGGAAATGCCCTCTCCATCCTCCACCCTGGAGGGACTGAGACAACTGCGTGACATCGTGACTCCAGGGTCCTACCGTGGGTTTGTGGGTGAGGTGGGTCCCCTTCAACAGGGGCCTCTCATGTCCTCTGGTGGCATTGTCCAACACCAGGAATTGTCTGTCCTCGGGTCTTTAGTCGGAATGGTAGGAATCAAACTGCCAACAGTCAGTTTGGGTTGGGACCATCTCCTCTGTCTGTCATCCCCTCTAAAAGTTGACAGGATTCCCCCCTGGGTGCATGCTTAGGTTTGTTGCATTCACTTTTCACTTCATATATTATTTCTGGCAACCAAGAAAACAAAAGAGAACTCTCAATCTCCGAAGTCGTTAGCATTTCCATCCACACTGGAGCTACACTCAGCATCGCGCTTGTTGGTGAGCTAGATGAGATCCAAAGCCTGCACAATCTGCATATAAGCAAAGCAATCTAAGACGAGACCTGTCAGTGAGCGCCTTTAACGTTGCTTAACAATACGTTACACAAAATCTTTATAGACTGAATAAGTACTCCAAGTTCCAACAAAGTAAACCAAAGTAAACATTGCTCTTAGGGGAAATAAAGTTCCATGTGGTTAGGAGGAGGGCTGTGATTAATTCAGTGTCGATGAAAAGACCACGAAAATATAGTAAGGTTATTGACTCTGTCTGAGAAACAATTTAATATCTGCTATGTATTAAGAGTGTGTGTGTGTGTGTGTGTGTGTGTGATTTAATACCAGATGATGGGTGGTGAGAGAGGAACTGGTGTTTCTCATCTTTAATTACAAATTAATGTGCCAATGCTCTAGATATCATAGCTCCATCAATTATTGATAGTGACCTCACTGCAGAAATCAGTAAGGAAAACAGTGACAAAAGGCAGCATTTCAGGCGTGAGGACCAAGTTTCTGTGATGGTCCCTCTGTGTGTATATGCACTTGTGTGTGTTTCGCGTGTACGTCCGTGTAGACAACTTAGTTTACCTTTACAACTGTTGTCTACTGAACTGGAGATTTCTCAGAGCTCCCTTGGACTGCAGCCTTGTCCGAAGTGCATGCCTTCATAATGTGCATTTTAACGTTAAATGATTTTTAATATTCTACATATGGTTTCATGGTTTTAAGTCTCCTCTCTGGGAACGAGCAGGGCTGTGGTATTATGATGAATAGTGGATTGCGTCCAGGACACCCACTTACTTCCCTACATATCAGACATGTGGCGCTCCCATTAAACATGGGCCTGTCTCTAGAGATTGCAGTTGTCCTATCTAATCCAGTCCTGTTTTGTTCCCCCGACCGGGATTGAGAAGGATACATTGTTCTCATACATTCTTCTTTTAATTAAATGCAGTAGATATGGCAGGTCTATGAAATATTCCAGGTCTGTTTTCACATCTGTGGCCATTTTCTCCTCCTCTATTTCCATTTGGCTTTTCTGGAAAGAAAACCAACCTTAAATGTATACATGGATTAATTGGTTGTGTGCAATTTGCCAGCACAGTTTAGATAGGATCGTAATTTTTTGTTTCTAATTGTAACAAAATGTTCTCTGTCACTGCTCTTTGCAGACACCCACCAAAACCACCGTGGTCCTGTCCAGTGATTGTTCGAGTACAATGTTCTCATTCAAGTTGGTTCATCCAAATTCACTTCTCCCTCCACTTGTGCTGGGGCATGCAAGAACACTTTTAGGTGTAGGGTGTATGCTTGTGTGCGTTTTAGGGTTTAATTGCTGGGGTGATTTGCTAATTGATCCTACTGATACAAAGTACTGCCAGGAACCTTCTATGCAGACAGCACTTCATCAGCAGCAAGGAAACCTGATATTTCGTAAAATTCTCCATTCAATTATAATTTTAAAATACTGAAGTAAACTCCTAGCAATTCACAAGAGGCTAAACCAGAGCCCCATTAGAAGGGTACTACAAGTAAACATTATTAATTATAAAAAATTGCCTAAATTAGATTTTTTTCCACACCTGCTTCTTGCTTAATTAGCTAGCAATCCACATATTCCATTCAGTTGAACTCTTACTATTTATTCAAGCATACTTGACATTAACATACTGTTTGATGTTTGATATCCTCAGTTTTAATTTAACCACATGACAACAAATGGTGTTTACGAAATACCAGTGAGCTGGAAAAATATCCTGTGTTGGAGTTGCGCATGGGAGTGAACAGAGGATTTTTCTCTAGGAAGGGCTTGAAAGCAAAAAAAAAAAAGAGAGAGAGACCTGCATTATATTTAATTTTCCAATGTTTTCATTTCTGGTCTCAATCATACCCCCTAAGAGGACTTTGGAAGGTCCTACAAGGACAGAAATGAGGCTTTGATGGCAAATATCCTTGATAGCATTAATTATGGAAAAGGTACCGTCCACATGGTGGCTCTTCGGAAAGATTTTGCAGAACTGCCCTCCTATCAAAGACACCGTGGCTCTTTAGGGATTAAAGCAGAGGGCAGGTATATGAAGATCTTTATAGGTAAATCAGGCTGTCTAGTGTCAGGGAGGAGAAAAATGTGACAGGTTGGCCAAAGGCTAGAAGTTTCGACCTTCATCAGTAAGTCATTTTCCCTATGACCTGGCTAAGCCAAGGTGACCATGTGACTCCCGGGGTGGACCTGGAACTAGGCATGTCTTTTCTGTGTTGCTTTCACACCTGAGAATCCTAAAGTCATGCCCTTCAAAGGGATGTAAACAACAGGAATGGGCTACACGAGTTCAAAATAAACCTGCCCACAACGGCCTTGGACTTGTTATTCCGAGACTCCCGTGTCTAATTGGATTTATTCCTTCAACTTTTCCCCTGCCCCTGCAAAAGAGCCATGCGAGGGAGTCGTGGATGTGATTCTCGTCAGCCACTTTGTAATGCAAGTACCTTGCAATCTGGTGATGAAACTCAACTCGAAAAATTCCCTGGGCCAAGAGACAAAAGAGAAAATTGTCTCCATAATGTATTGATTCTGACTAATGACATAACTTGTTGTAGGGGATTTGGATTGATAGCCACTGGCTCGTCTCCAGTAAGACACCACGTTACATCTGACTCTGATCAAACCGTCTGTAAATCATTTTCAACTTGGGTCCTGTAGATTTCGTGTTCACACCACAGCTATGGCTTGGGTTTGACATCATTATTCTTTGCTGGGCTGTCTTTGTTTAAGAGCCACTTAAAATTTTTGGCTGCTGGTGAATAGAGGAGCTTGTTAGCTAAGGAAAACATGTTGATGTCACACGTTTGCAGGATTTTTTTTTTTTCCCCTTAAATTTTGGTTAGGCTGCGTGGATCCAAGAAATTGCATGGTGTTATCCATAATAGATGGATGGCCTTAGGTTCAGAGGCTAGATTCAGATATGTCTGGGTAATAGTTGGAAGTTGGAAGCTGTCTCTTGGGACTCAGCATATTTACATCAGGGCTAATGCTTCTTGCTTCTGGAGGGGCTTGTTATCCTGGGACTAACTTGTTATCCAAGACAGCCCTCTTGCAACTGGGATCCACAGAAAACCAGGTGTATCAGAGAGCTACCACCACCAACACCCTGTGCTCACACTGCCCACCATCCTCAAGGAAATGGGTCTTGGGTGGGACTTGGAGTCCAGATTTGGACCTCTTCCTTGTTTCTTTGTTTTCCTCTTCATGCATAGGAACACGTTCACTCAAAATACGTGTTTGCATGGAGAAGAAAACAAATAAGGTTTGTATTTGGCATTCAGAATGCAATCCCCACCCCCTTCCAATTAACTGTGTTACATTTTGCTACTCTGATGAATTTGTATTCCGTATGCCCAGGTCAGTTGGGCAGTGGGTGGAAGGATGTTCTAGAATTATGGAAAACTTGGTTTGGCTTATAAATTTTCTAGGGACGGTTTGGGGAGGCCGTCATCTCCAGAAAGATAATTTTAAAAATGAGCTTTTAACTTGATATGAATAAAGGCAAACGTACTTTCCATTGGAGGTAGAAGACACGCTGCCATTTGGTTCATCTTCCACCCGTTTTCAGCAATGCCCTCCCCTGGTACATGAGCCCCTTCCAAAAAGTTTCATTATTCTTTTCTGTTAAAAAAATATTTTTTGGAACAGTTTAGGAAAACCAGCACAACGAGGATTTGTATTCATGCTGCCGATTGTTTGAAATGTCCCATAAATAATAAATTATAAAATTCATTTTACTTACACCCGGGAAATTGAATTCCTATCTTTTAAGTTTATATTTTAAACTTTCTGTTATAGAAAATTTCAATGTACATAAAAATAGAATAGTATAAAGGATCCTCCTGTAGTAGTATCACCCCAGCCTGTTTCACACACACACCCCAACTCTCTTTTTGAGCTTTAATTCTAACTTTCTGCTAGTTTTCCTTTTTGTATGTACAATGCAATATAGTATACATATATATATGTCTTCCCACCATGTTCCATACATACAATGAAATCAGAGCCTTGGGGTTCTGTTTTTATGTTGATCGATATAGGTATTTATAAATACACACATACTTAGCACTTTTATGTATAGGCGGATAAATATATTTATATATTATGTATATGCGTTTATATCAGTAGCATCCTCATCCACAGTTTTAAGAGTCTAACACAGGGGAACTGAAAGAGATGGGGGAAGATATTTTTAAGTGGACTTAATTAATTACATATTCCATTCTCACTTTCTAAAGAATCTACCAGTGGTTCTTTGCTGCTAGTAAGAATTCAGATCAACCCAACAACCCCATCTCTCAGGAGACCTTTTGATGATGCTGCAGAGAAGAATCAGTGTCAAAGACTAAAGGCTCTTGATTATGCAAAATATTTTCAGTGGACCATTTCTTCTTTCACTAATTGATCTAGTTCGAGAAGCATTCACAGGTGTCCCCCAGCAAAGCAGAAAGGACATGGGCAGTTGAACCTTCTCAGTGGGGCTCATATTGACTGTCGGCATGACAAACAGCACCCCCACAATTTTGATCCCTCATCCATGTGTTTTACTGGGGAGATCTGATAAATATTTATTCTGGCTCTTTGCTCATTTGCACGTGAAGGTTGTTCTCAAAGGCAGATCCAGCAATGGGAAGCACTTCCAGGTTTAAAAGCTTGCATTTAGGAGCTCTGTGCTGAGCTCTGGGATGAAAGCCACCATTGGCCCCGAGGGCAGAATTAGTTCTTCATTTGGAATCTCACTTCTCCAGAATAAACTGCCCATCTAATGCTAGACGTTCCTTCACTCAGAAGCTCAAATGAGGCCGTGACGTTGAGTCTTCATACACCTTTGAGCAAGGGCTGAGTCTGCCTGTCCTAACTCAGAGACCCCGGGGCTGGAGGAACAAGGTGAGGTAGGTGCTCATTTTCTGTGTGTGGCCAGTGAAGTTCTTCCTGTTCCTCTGCTCTTGAAGATCATGGCTTTCAGGTAATAGGCGGGTTCAATGATATTAAGTGAAATAAGCCAAGCACAGAAAGACAAATCTCACATGTTCTCACTCATATGTGGGAGCTAAATATTAAAAACAACTGATCTCATGGAGACAGAGAGTAGAATGACAGTTACCAGAAGCTGGCAAGGGTAGCAGGGAGGGGGGATGAGGCAGGGATGGTTAATGGGTGTAAAAATATAGTTAGGTAGATAGCTAGAATGAACAATATTTGATAGCACGACAAAGTGACTATGATCAACAATAAGTTAGGTTATACTTTAAAATGACTAAAATAATAGAATTAGAGTGTTCCTAATACAAAGAAATGATAAATGCCTGGGGTGATGGATACCCCAATTACTCTGATTAATTCACATTGGATGCCTGTATCAAAACGTCACATGTACTCTATAGAGATATACAACTATTATGTACCCATAATAATAAAAAATAATAAATAAAACAAAAAGTAGGTGGGTTCAGGAGTAGCTCTACCAGAAGCCAGGAAAGGCCAGTGGGCTGGGATTGGGATTATTTGTGTTTATTCTGTGTTAGGCTTGGGATGAACTGACCACACACACCCATACTCACACATAACACGCACACATGGACTTTTTAAAAACCCGATAAATGCTTTCAGGTCTTTGGTGTTGTACAAGTGTGAATTACGCTACTAGAGAGACTGTTGGCTCTCTTTGGGTCAAGAGGATAACCCAACTCTGCTCTACTGGAAGACTGACTTTGCTCTTCAAATGTGAATAAAGTAAATAAGTGAAAAGTAATGTCTTTGAGGTGCACTGCACATCTGTACCATAAAACCGTGTAAGAAGGTGCCTTTCCTCTGCTTGCCTGAGATGTAACGTGCTTGCTCTGCAAGCTGGGGAGGGGGAGAATGTGTTTGGGAACATTTTAGACTTTGTGGGATCGAAGTTTCCTCCTGGACACAAAAGGTTTTGGATGCAGTTTCAGAGAAGGAGCCCAGCATAGGAGAACCCGAGGGTCAGGAGGCCAAAGAATTGGTGTGGTGGGATTTCAGGGAGGCCGATCTACATTTTAGGGTCTGCAGCAAAGATAAATGGGATGACAATCAGAAATGTCAACGTCCTTAAGACAGTGAACAATTTTCTGGCCCCTCGATGACATTTGCTCCCAGGCAACCCTGCTTGTGACTGTCGGCCCTTCTGTTTGGAACATGGTTCGTCCTGTTTTAGATGGGACTACAAAGATTTAATTCTGCGTAATGAAACCCAGAGGGAAAGGACAGGGAAACCGAACTTAGGAGCAGACCTGTCAGGACCTGGGGCAGAGATGTTTGCAGTTCTGGCAAAATGACTACAGCGTGAAGGAGAGAGTTGGCCGCTGAGCTACGGATTTAGCAAAAAGACAATAAAACCCAACAACAGACTAGAACCAAACTGACTTTGGGAAGAAAAATGGTGGTTAGCTTTTCATACTGCAGTTCATTTGCTTACAAAAGGATATTTTCAACACAAGCTGTTCCCCCTGAAAGCCGGAAAACCAACCCTAGGTTGCTCCTGGCTTTGCAGAGGAATCCAACACATCGAAGACATCCTTGAGCCCAAGAAACGCTGAGTGGCCATTCCTCTACCTCTGCAAAACGTTCAGCCTCAGCTTGTTCCCCCCCTGCCCCCCGTGCTTTGTCATTGTCCTTTTACTGGGTCCAACTTGATGAGGCTCAAAGACCCAGACCCGACAGCAGTTTAGCATAAGCTGAGGCCTATCGCACCACTTAGAGTTGGGTAAACAAAGCTTCCAGACTTGATTTTATTTTTGCTGTCAAAAAGAAATGGAGAAAGAGGCTACTTCAGATTGTACTGAAGTAATAATAAAACTAGACCTACTGGGTCACCATATGTGGGGAAAATTTCTCTTGGGCCTTAGTGTACACACTCAGGGAGAGAAACAAAGAAAGAGAAAGCCACAGTTCTATTGGCAACTGTTGTTAGGTAGTATAAACAATGGCCAGTCACTGGCATAAAGCGAAGGCTCATATTCCAATAGCACTCAATGGGGAGCCTTCCTTAAAAAATTAGAAGAAGCTGGGCTGGAGTTGGTCCATGCTGGGAAGGGCAGAAGAAGCAAAAACAAGAGTAAATGAATGGAAATTAAGCAGCAGGAAATGGGGATTTGGCACAAAGTTGGAATTTGAAACTGCCGAGAGGTGTCAGTGATAAGGTTGTATAGAGTTTCTGGCCAAAAAAAAGAGCGAGAGAAGGAATGCAGATGTGTTCATTGAATAAAGTGCAGATGGAGAAGGGAGGAGGAGGAAAAAGAAATGCCGGGGAAACCGTAATGAGCGGAGGTGCATTGATGTTTAGCAAAGCTTTAAAAATTATTCGCCCTGCATGTCTGGATGAAATTACAGGTTGGTTCAGATTGTTCCAATCTACTGGAGAGATTAAGGCAGCGTTTATTGACTTTTACCTTTTCCTGCTCTGGGCAGACGGGCTGTCAGTGCAGAGAGGCTCTGAGGGTGCAGGATGGGCTGGGGTCCACTCAGGAACTGCACCCATCAGTTCCTCTTTAGTTAGAAATAACTAGAATGTCTCTGCAGAGCCGGAATCATTGTGTGGGTTTGTTATCTGTCTGGGGAGTTCATGAGAAAGATGTGTAGTAAGATCTGACCCTCTGTACAAACCCACTCTCTCCGTGGGCTGTGGAAGGAAAGTTCTGTCCGCTTCTCTCACTCCCCTTCGGGTTGTACTCCTCTCTGGCTGAGGGCCGTCTGTGCATTACAGGACAAGCTTAGAGTTTAAACACCATCTCATTTGGCTTAACTAACAGGCAGGCTGAAGTTGGCCTCTGTGGTCATACTTTGGTCCCCTCTATTTCTTGTCCAGCCTTGGGCGTAGTTAAATTATTTAAGGGGGCCTGGTGCAATGTCTCACACCTGTAATCCCAGCACTTTTGGAGGCCGAGGGGGGAGGATCACTTGAGCCCAGGAGTTCAAGACCAGCCTGGACAACATAGTGAGACCCTGTCTTTACAAAAAATAAAAAATTTAGCCAGGTATAGTGGCATGTACCTGTAGTCCCAGCTACTCAGGAGGCTGAGGTGGGAGGATCGCTTGAGCCCAGGAGTTCAAACAGTGAAAGTGGTGCCTTTCGATGGTCCACTTCTGACCCCTCTGTCTCATGTTTGAAAAGCAGCGTAAGGCACAGCAATAAGTGTGGCCCTTGCCAAATATTTTCAATCTGTCAATATGGATATTGGTGAATGCACAGTGGTGGATAATATGTCAATCTGGTTTCCTCCACTTGATGAGCAGTGTTTCCTTGGGGATAAGTGCAAATGTCATGTTTTCCGTATCAGTGCTGCTGACATAATAGTCTGGATTCCATTCAGTTCCCATTGTATGTCTCGTTGGGAGGGAATACTATTGAAACGTTAGTGTTGAAAAATGAAAATTAGGCGCGGATCAGAGGGCAGGTGGGTATTGAAATGTCCCTGTCACAGTGGCACCACCTGTCTGGGAGAGCCCCATCCCAGGATGGCCCCCGCCCCATGTGTGTGCTGACCTACTCACCCTGCCCATTCGGTACCATGCTTATTTGGAGGGAAAAGAGGTATATTGACACCTCTATTCTTTACCTATGCTCACCAAACACAGAAGGTAGCCAGAATGAAAGCTGTAAAAGGCGCCAACCTAGGCAACTGTGGTTGGACAGAAGGACCCTTGAACATGGCTTGTGGATGGAGCCATCGAGAGTACGAGCAGGCAACTCTCCCAAGCTTGCTCCTATTTCCTTCCTTCATATCCTTTCTTTCTTCTCCTTTTAACGCGCTGATTGCCACGTGAGTTGTATTTAACTCAGTCTGATTTTGATCCCGGGGCCACGTGAAGCAAAATCCTTCAGTTGCTTCGTGAAAATCTTATTTGTTGATGTTCTTATTGTTACAATTAATATCGACAATTTAATTCTAAAAACATGGATTGCATTGCATATAACGAACACACAGAAAACAATAAAAAATAACACATTAGAAAGGATCATTTCGTTTTAATAAAACACCATGGCCCCAAGGAAAAAAAATTTTTTTTTTGTCTAGTGTGGCAGTCAATGTGTAAAAAACATCGGTAGGCTACATAAAAACATAGAAAATGTGTTAAAATAACAACATTTACAACAATTTTTATAAAAATCTGTTTTCATTTTTATATGTTCCTGGGCATGAGAATATATACTTGTGACATATTAGTAAATATTTATTAAATTTCTCTTAGGTCATTAGTTTTTTAGGCCCTGAACTCCCCCTCCCCCAAAATGCTTAGAGGCTCACAAAATACATAATGCCACCCACAAAATACCTCTGGGACTTCTGTCTCCTCTATTCCCAAGACCCCACCCCCATTTAGGCACCTGTCACCGAGGTGAGTGTAATGGCCTCCTAGCTAACCAGATGCTTCAGCGCCCCAGAATTAACTTCCTAAAGCACAAACAACCTGCCTAACGCCTGCCTGGGCAAGCAGCCTCAGTGCCCGTGGAGGGAAGCTGGCCCTGGCAGGTCCCCGTCTCTGGGCCAGGCCAGGCTCAGGTGCTCACTGTGACCTGCCCTGGCTTCTCCCATCCGCTGCAGCCACACTTTTCTCAATCTTGCTCCTCCCTGAGCCTTTTCTGATCCTCCCAGCACGGTCAGCTCCTGGGGCGGGTGCTGTGTTTACAGCTGCTGCCTCCCAAGCTAGCTTTTCTGTGTCCTCACAGCTTGGACCCTGGGTCCCCAGATAGCCGCAGTCACCGTGGTGAACAAATTAGGCACAGCTCCTACCTTGATGGAAGGAGAAGACAGCCATCGTGTAATTAAAAGTGCAATGAGTATTAGCATCCTCCAGGTCTGCAGGGTGCTATGGCAGCAGATACCCAGGGGACCCAATCCCCTGTGGGGACCAGCAGAGCTTTCTGTGCAGAGGGAGGGACATGGAGAGGGGCTGAGGGCTCCCTGGGGAGGGAAGGGACTGGGGCGATGCCAGAGGTGAGTGGGGGTGCTTTCCCGGAGAAGAGCCTTGAATGGTGAGTACAATCTACAGGTGGGAAATAGTATGACATTCCCACCTGGTTGAGTCCCTCGCTGAAGGCCATCAAACAAAATACGTTGATTTTTCTTTGGTGTCTCAGAGCATGAGGCATTTGTGAGAACTGAGACCCACTGCACTTGCCCTGTGGGGATCCGTCTCCCTGGACCTGTGCTATCTCTGCGTGTCTCTGCACCTGGCAGAGATACACCTGGTCAAGCAGGAACAGGACTCACCTATCTCCCTTTTCTAGCCTGCGTGCCAAGAAGGGGCCACCGAGTGGCAAGGTGCCCAGTGGCGGTGCAGACCAGGTGGTACATTTAGCAGCAGGAAGCTGCCAACGGCAGCCCTCTGGGGCACTGTGGATGCCAGCATGGAGGCTCTGGGAAAGCAATTTGGGTCCCCAAGTAGCCCAATATCACTCTTCCTCCACCTGAACTATTTTGAGACTTTCCTGCCATTCTTCTCTCTCCCACACATACCCTTAATATGACTAGAATATAGCTAGTTCGAGCTAACATATGTTCTTATAATTATGCCGCTAGCATGATAGATTATTTATTCTATTCATTTTTTTTTCCAAGTCCAAGTTCTGTGTACCAGGACTAAGGAGCTTGTTTAAATAAAGAGATACTAACACACCTTGACAGCAGCCTATAAAGAAAAAGGAAAAGGCCCAACCTTTAAGAGGTTCCAAATCTGCATCCCATCTGTTTAATATGCAACTTAATGTGCTACCGGGAGGCTCCCTTTCCTAGCAGCTGTAAGGGAGAATCAGGGGCTCTATCGGCTAAGCTGTTGGTCCCTGACTATGACAGGAGGGGCCTTTGAGCTTCCAGCCCTGCGGGATGTCCCCTTGCCCAGGGACCATCATTCACCTGGAGCGGTGCTCAGTGAGTGGGCTTCAGAGCCAGTGGCACTGGAGCCAGAAGGGATGTCCACTGCCCTTGGGACCAGCCTTCTCCTACTCCTGATGGGGAATCTCAAATGCCCAGCGTGACGTCTTGCTGCTGGTGGCATAGAGACTTGGCGAAAAGTCAAGACCCCAACTCCGCTGCCCTGACTTCGACTTCAATGTCTTTCCCCCCTATGTGGTATGGAACTGTAGGGTTAGTGAAAGGGAGTTCCACCATCCAATCTGGAAGGCAAGCAGAAGCCAGGACTTGGCCACCCCAGTCTGCTTCCTATGACTTGTCCAGGGAAGAGCAGATTCCTTCTCTGCGCTCCTGACTCAATCTTAGAAATCCAATTAAATCCAATAAATACTTACGTGATTACCTTAAGGAAAACCATGTTTTCATTTATTTCTTCAGTCATTTATTCGGCCCCCATTTACTGAGTGTTTAGGATGTGCCAGCCATTGGGGACACGCTGACCAATCTCTTATGCAGTGGAGTTTCTGTCCTCCAGGGTTTTCCAGGATAGCAGATGGACAGCTAAGTAAGCAAGTCATCATGGTCCAGTCATTACGGTCAGGAAATACCACGGTGGTGTGTGCTGTCTGGTCCCATGGAGGTTCAGAGCAGGGGCCCCCATTCCAGACGGTGTTAGGGCGGTGGGTCTTAGAGAAGCCGCTTTTCTTTTAGAGATCAGGTTCTTGACTTGTACCTGTGCTAGGTGGTCTCTGTGTGTTTTGTTTATTTGTTTTCTTGTTCCGACACCCTGAATAAGGTATGAGACTGCCCTGTAGAGGATGCGAGAGAGGTACAAGACAGAGCCCAGCTTTTCAGGAGCTTAGAGCCTACTTGGGAAAAGGACCTCATATTTACAGAATAAGAAGGAAAAAAATCCAAAGCATTCTGTAGTTCACAGCTATGTTATTTGATACAATAGATCCTAAGGAAATCCAGAAAAGGGAAAAAGTAGACTGAGTTGGAGTAGACAGAAAGAGCTATGTGGGAGAGAAGAACATTCATTTGGATTTTAAATAAAACATAGGATTTGCATAGAATTCAGCAGTCCCCAACCTTTTTGGCACCAGGGACCGTTTTCATGGAAGACAATTTTTCCACGGACCAGGGAGGTGGGGGATGGTTTCGGGATGATTCAAGTGCATCACATTGATTGTGCACTTTATTTCTATTATTATTACATTATAATATATAATGAAATAATTAGACAACTCACCATAGGTTGGGGACCCCTGGCATAGATGCAGGGCAGGTGGGGGAGGATGTCTAGGTATGGGGGCTGGAGGGAGATTAGCAAAGCCTGCAAGGTGGGGTGGGGACGAGCCACAGGCTGAAATGATTTGTAATCATTCTTAAGCTAATGACTGCCCAGCACTTTGTAAAATCCCCGCACACATAGGGTGAGCATGTGTCCCCACATTCCCTGGGCAGTCCTGGTTTACACACCTGTTGTCCTGGCATAGTTATTAAGAGTCCTCTTTGAACACTCTTCAATGAGTTTGTATTTTTAAAAAATGATTAAAGAAAGGTATCATTTCTTTAATGATGAAGCCTAGATGTTACCCTTGACCTTGGCTGTTTCTCCTTGGGCGCATGCTCGAGGCCATTGCTTCTCCTCTCTGTGCCTTTGCTTACGCATCTATAAAAAACAGGGGAAACGTGTGGTGCTTTCATTTCTTCCTGGGAACAAATGGAGCCAAAAGATGTCTTCCACCTCATTCATTCATTCATAGAACATAGCAATACACCCTTAGCTACAGAGCAGTAAAAACTCACTCGTCTCCGCTCTGTGTGTGTGTGTCCTCTCTCCTCCCAAGTGAATTTCCAGTTCTCAGATCCAGCTTTGCCTAAAAGGGTTGGAGAACTGAGTTGGATGATTGGAAAGAATTTAAAAATTCTTTGGACGGAGGCATCATAGAAATACCAGGTGGCCATTGGGAAGTGAGGGGGCGGATTCCACCCCATGGTGGCGCCATTTATCATGTTCAATTGGGTGGGCTAAGTAGGTTTCTGGAGTGGAGAATAAAGGACTGTAGGTTGTGGGGCTTGATCCTGCTCTCCCAGCTGGTAATCTCAGCCCGAACGGGCTGGACTGCAGCTCACGTAACCCCTTCTCAGACTCCCTCCCAGCCAGCAGGGAAGACTAGTCGCTGGCCCTGTCGCTCCAACACCTATTTATGAGCACTAAATCTGCAAAAATAATAAATGAAAATGAGGTTGTGTGTCATTTCAGCATTCAGTGTTCTATATATAATGAAAGAAGATGGTGATATCAAATTACTGGCTCATTTAATTGCTTGGAAAAATTAATTTCTAAAAATGCCAAATCATTTCCAAATCAGAAAAATGAGGCAAATAGCATCTATTTTTGATTTTCATTTGGGGAGAAAGCTATACAGAGAATTTATTTATTTATTTTTTTCCTTTAAATTCTATAAACACTTCTTTGTCCTGGGGCTGGAGTATCAGCTCAAGGAAAAGAAGGACGTTGAGGAGGAAGACCCTGTATTTTTCATTTTATTTTGAATTGTACTTATTTTTATTCTGGTTTCTTTTAATGAATTTGTGTTAAAATTGTGGAGGGTTGGCCTCATTTGTTAACAGCTTTACTGGCCTGTGAATTATACATTTCTGGTACAATTTGGAGCACTAAGGTATTAAAAGATGGCTTAAAGCTTGCCCAGAACCCAAGATTGTGGTTCTGTGCCTGAGGCAGAACAATTGGGGTGAAGTCTTTGACCCCGGGTCTGTGGTTTAACAGACTGTAACCCACTCTACCCCCGACCATTCACCTGGCCCCAGTAAATCTTACTCTCCCGCCTCAATACCCAGATGCAGCAATGGTTACTTTTGTTCCCTCCTTTGATCCAACTAGATGAGATGTTCAAGGCAGTGGTCCACAGTGGCTTGGCTACCTGCCTCAGGAGCCAGGAACTTTCTGGAGCATGGAAGCATTTATTAATAGATTGCGAGGACCCGTGTGTTGCAGCTGCATGCTCTATGCAAAGACTGCACTTGTGCTTTCCAGCCTTTTACTGGAAGTGGAAAATGAGGCCAAATTTATTGCACAGTTCTAGTCTTTTTAACATAAATGTGCAAATCTGATATGGGGCGGGCATGGGTGAGGGCAGCCATCTTGTTTTAGCAAAATATGGAATTCGAGAGGCCATTGCATGAGCTCAAAGGAAGAGGGGGCTTTGCAAAAGTATTGGAGCCTGGAGAGTGTTCCGGTACTTATCAGTCAGTGAGGAAAAGGGGAAACAGCCAGCTTGGTGGGGTGGCATCTGAAATGAGCCACTCCTTATCAAAGCTGGTCTTCAGGTGATGATCATTAATACATTTATAGACCAACAAGCTTTGCTGTGTTGTCTTCCTCAGGTAAAATCCCAGATCTGCTTGGCCTTGTGATTATTGGTAGAGTTTTTGTTTCTAGAAATAATGATTGAGCCCTTATCTGATTTAAAGCATTTCACCCAAAATGTCACCCTGTGCGATACTGATGGGTATCCCTGGGCCAGCTCTAGGCAAAACCGTGAAGGACGCCAAGTTTATTTTCAACTTCCCTGACCGCCTCCCCAAGTGGTCACTTTCCATCCTTTCGGGCCACCTGCCTCCTCTTCTCCCCACTCCCATGATCCTCCACTTCCAGTACTGTCTTTCTAATGCCCTTGACTTTTCTTTTTTCCTGATAATGAAGGAATGATTTGGAAACCTCATTCATACTAAGGTACTAATGACTTATTATATTCCCCTTTTTAGGGGTTCTTGTGTTTTATAAGGACCTCATGAAGAGGACCACCTTTAACCCCACGAAAGGGATCTTTGACGGGTGACATTTGGACACTAGTGGGAAGGACGTTTTGTCAGGGTGTACCTCTCGCAACCTTTTTAGCCCAATTAGTGGTTAATCTCTGAGTGGTTTGGTTTTATCCAAACCAGAAGAGGACCCCTGTTAAATATAAAAAAATATTAAAAAATGATCGGACTGCCAACATGCTTATGGGGGTACTTTTAATAACCGTTCGTTAAGACACGGAGGAGGCCGAGTCTAGTAGTAGTTACAAAACAAGCTGGAGTCAGAGTGGGTGGCTTGAACTGCAGCGCCACCTCTTTCTAGCTGTGTGATCTCGGGCAAGTTACTTGACCTCTCTGTACCTCAGTTTTCTCATCTGTAAAATAGGAATGATAATGGTCATGTACCTCATCGGGTGGCTGTGAGGATTAAAGAAGTTGATGTATAGATGGTGTTCGGGAAGTGCTTGGCATGTGGTAAGCATTCAGTAATGGTATCAGTGATGATGGTGATGAGATGATGGTGGTGATGGTGGCCATGACTGCAAACATTTGAAAAGTCGGACAGTTTATTCGTGCAAGTCCCAGTACTTTTTCAGCCCACGATTTCTGGCGTGTACTTGGATGACTTGCAATAACCCCCAGCTTCCCGGGGGTCTGCAGCCACAGCCAGAGCTTGGATTGAAGCCACACCCTCACTGGCCTCCTCTTGCAGAGATAAGAAAAAACTGAGGCAGTCAACGCCAATTTAGGATTAGACTTTGGCACTCCCAGAGTTCCCAAACCTGGGAGTTCTGTGAGATATATTCATCTTTCAGTTAAGGCTCCATTTATTTCCCTTGTGTTTGGAGGCTATAGGAGGGAACCACTATTTCCTTTGCTTTATGAGTCGAGGTTCTGCTCTGTCATTTTGGGAAAGGCCTGAGGCCCTCCACGGTGTTCATTAAAAGCATTTCCTTTTAATGTAGTTATAAATGTCGCGTCAGTTGGAGATTTAGGAATGCGATTAGGAATTCCATTTCCTAGTCGAACGGGGTATAATTAGAGTGGGACTCTGGGCCCGTCCCTCACAAGGCATTGTACCAGGGGAGGGTGAAGGAAAGAGCTGCTGTGCTTTCCCTGGATCAGGAGGGTATCTGGGAAAGGAGTGTCACCTTCCATACTGTGCTCTCCAAGTCGTAGAACTGTTCCCCAAAGGAACAACGCCTGCTCTCCAGAGAAATAACAAGTTAAAGTTTTCATTTATCCGCAGAACTCTTGCTCTGGGGCTGGGGTATGTGGCAGGAGAGACACTGCCTTATTGTTGTCATTTTTGGTTTCTTCAAGACAGTCCAAGGAGAAACCAAGTCATTTAGAACACTTGTTTCCTTAGGGTTAGCCTCTGATGTGACCCTCTGCCCGACAGAGAGGAGGCCTGTAGAATGACTCTATGAATGAATGAATGCTTGGCCAACTAAAGCCCCTTGGAAGAACTTTCTGGCATCACACATGCCCTTCAGGAACATTTATGACCATCTTTTATGTAATAGACTCTGTTCTATGGAAAGAGTTGTATGTCATAGTGTCTCTGCTCTCCGGCTGGGGAGAAAGATGTAGAAACCAAAAACGACACGAGAGCATGTCAGTGTTTATCAGAGGTCTGCACCAGATTTATAGGAAGGGCATCAAACTCTGCCTAGGAAAAAAGTAGAATCTTGGACAATTTCCCAGAGTGGGTGATACCCAGACTGTTGAAGAATGAAGAGGTGTTACCTGGGCAGGGAAGGAGGGAACAGCATCCCAGGGGAAGGAACACACTCCCCGTTTGCAGGTGTGAAAAAGGAGGCTTTGCAGAACTTCCAACAGGGCTCACTGGGGCTGTGCAAAGCCCCGAGGCTGGGGAGGGACGGAGAAGCCAGATCATCAAGGGGGTCTTAGGCCAAGAAGGGTGTATGGACTCGATCTGAATGCAGTGGTGTCGGGGGTGGGTAGTGAAGGACTCAGAGTTTTAAGCGGGGCTATAACCTGATTGAACTTGCCTTTGAGTAAGGCTAGAGCGGAGCACGGATCAGGCATCAGGGAGAGAGCCTGGATGCAGGGCAGACATCTAGGGGTCATTCAGGTAAGAAGAGATGTGTGAGGACTAATGTGAATGAAATTGTATTGTTTTAGAGATTTTTGTTAAATAAATAGATTTCAGCTGCTTGCATGTCACCAAAAAAAGTAACTATGTGAGATGACAGACATATTCATCTGTTTATCACCATCTCTGTGCATCCCATAATATCATGTTGTAAACCTCAACTAGACATAATAACAGTTATTTAAAAGCAAAAGGAATGAGCGGGGCCCCAGCAGTGGGTACAGAGCATAGAGGGCGAGCTGGAAAGAGGTTTTGAAGTGGAACCACCAGGATTTGATTCTCTGGGGAAGAGAGTTAGAGGGAGGAGCTGGGGCTGTCTTTTAGGTTTCTCCCTTGTTGATGGTGCTTGTAGAGGGTGGTGTCATTCAGTGGGGGATAGCTCAGGAGCAGGAGGTGGTTTGGGGAATGCAGATGGGGTGGGTGGAGGGCAGAGAGGGGTGAAAATGATGCCATCTCTGTAGAGTCCAGAGGAACGAATCTTTCCCATTAGTGGCAGTTGCCCCTTCCGTCACCGTATACCAGATGACTGTTGGGAAAACTGGAAAGTCTTTGGTACTTTTCCATTTTCTCTTCGTTGCTTCTCTCCCAGCAAGCATATTTAGATTAGGGGTAAGATGCCATGCTGGGCATTGGAGGTACAGTCATGAATAAGGTGCAGGTCATAAGAAAGAGACCCAGGGTGTTTGCGTACGGGTCTCTTCCATTCGCACCCTCCTTGCCTGCCCCGTCTTGTGCTCACAGTCCCTGCGGTCCTGCTCCCAAAGGGGCTTTCTTCTTAGTTATTGCCTCATTCCTCATACAGGGATGGATGAGAAAGGTTTAGGAGATTTGGCCATTCTAAGTGAGCTTAGAACTTTAGCAGGAGATTCTGGGAGTTGAAGAACTTTTTATCAGAAATGACTCATTCTGATGGTGGCATTTCTCCATCCCTCAGACAGTGGCAGAGGTGGTTTTGGTCTATGAGGACCTCCTGGTGCTCCGACAGGCAGCTCTCGGAGTCACCCTGGATGGTCCTTCAGTTGCCACCCTGTTGCTGATTCTGAGACCACACTTCGGCATCCTTTATTAATATAGAAAGGCTCTCCCACCTTTGGAATGAAAGATTGTTTCAGTAGGTTTAGGAGTTCTGCATGCCTATATAGTGCCAGGAACATGAATTCCATCTCCCCCAATCAACTTAGCCACTCTCTAGCAGCGTTAAAAATTTAACAGAGCTGGAATCAGAACCACCTTCCCTCCAACTCTGCATTTTTTTATATTCCCAGTTACAGACCCATTATTTAGGGGCCCTTGAAGGATTGTATTATCAGAAACAAACTCTAAGGGCTCTTATTTTACCTCGAAACCAAATATAGCTCAAGCTGAAAAAGAAATAGAGAGGAGGAAGAAAGAAATCGTTGATCTGTGTGAGTGATGCCATTCCTCCCATGCATTGCTATTCGGGACAAGAAACCCTCAGTACTGGGTGAACCTAGGCAGACTCTTTTTGCTTCTGTAATCAGGTGATACAAGAAGCTTCATTCAAGCCAAGAGCCACAGAATAAAATACAGGAAAAATACCAAAGAGGGTGGCATCTTTGCCTGGATTCCCTTAGCCCAGTTGCCCCTAAAGTTGGCAACCCACAGAGCTGTAGAGGGGAGGAAATGTTAGAAATTTCCTGCTCTGAACTACAGTACTATTAATACTAGAAGAGGAGACATTCTAGTACTGTAGGATGGGGGAGATATAGCCTACTGGAAACATGCAAAATAAGAGGTAGGTATTGGGTTTAGCTTTGGGGCCACAGCAGAATACAGACAAATTGGGGGAGCAGGTGGAGTCATGCAGGCCATGAAACCAGGTGACAGTAGAAACGTGGAGCGTAGGAGTCTGGGGTGGAGAAGAGCAGCATGACAATCATCACATGCTTTAGGAATTATCACATGGAATAAGGACATGTATCAAACCCTTTGGCTTCACAGTCTAGTCCATTGCTTTGTTTTACTTTTGAGAAACCTGAAGCCCGAAGTGTTAAACAACTTGTTCAAGAACACACCTGAATACCGGTGTCCTGTCCTACCAAAGGCCCAAGTATCAGAATACCGCTGACTCCTTAGCCGGATATACCACTGCACGTAATGATTGGGTCACCATATATTTTTGTGCTAGATGCTAAGGGGGATTCCAGCTGTGTACTCTGACCCCTGACTGCAAAAAACTGGTCTTATCAGGAGTGTGCAGACTGAGGCGCGTGAGGGTTGAGCCAGCTACACCAGGCGATGCAATGGGGCCTAAGGAGAGAGATCATGGAAGTCTAAAGAGAAGCAGGTATAGATGCTTTTTGGAGACTGGAGATGAGGAAGACTCTTCAGCAGGATGCTGGGTTATGAAGCTGTTGACAAACTTTAGATCATAACTTTACTTCTAGCTCTCTGTTGTCTACACCTTTTCCTTCCATGAGCTCGTAGCTCCCTCGGGAGCTGGACCTCTGCCTTGCGTTCCCTCCTATCTCCATACGGCACCAGGTATGAGCCAAACAAATAACAAGTGCTTAGCATAAATCAAAGAGAACATTATAGGGAGATGAATTTTTTTTATGGAGATTTCCTTTTCTTGAAGCTCACCTGTTCAGATAGTTTTTTTCCAAAGGGGGAACAAGAAGGGCACGACTGGGGGCGGTGAGGCTGGCGCCCACTGGGAACCCTGTTCTCTCTTGGGCGTTTTTCCCTCTGTCTGAAAGCAGGTATAGACATTCATGAGGACTCAAGCTATCAGGGCAGTTTTCGGGATTATCCGGTATCTTTTTCTGCTCTATTTACTACCAGCAAGGAAGGGGAAAGAGGAGAAGAATGTTCCAGATCAAAATAAACCTCCTTTTATAATGTTTTGGTGTTTCAGTTGGGAGTTATACTAGGAAGAACTGTATTTTGGGGGGTTGTCCAGTTCCCCAGCTAAGCCCCACAGCTGCTGTTTTAAAGGATGCGGAGTTGTCACCTAACCCATGGAGAAGGCCTGTGGAACTAAAGCAGTCACTGTGTAGCCTTTTGAAGGCCAACCACATGTAGGATTCTGAGCCAGCAGGATGGCACAGAGGGCAGGACACAGAACCCAGGGGCCAGGAACCCTCATTTTTAAATGAGATGTTTCAACCAGGCAGCCTCTGAAGTTTTTCCTAGTTGAACAATTTCGTGCCATAGAAGAAACAAATGTTTAAGTGTTCACTCAATGCCGATCCTACAGAGTCGGAGAGAGAAGAGCCCCATGAAGTTTCTCAGGAAGATGAACTCTAGCTTTTGCATAGGGTTTCCCAGAAAAAAAATCCTGAGCTCAAGGAAGTTTGCACGTCACTGAGGTAGACCACGCGCAACATACCCATCAACGAAATGTCCTCCCGTCCTTTCCATGCAAAAACCTGCATAGTGACCTGTGAACGATAGGAAAGCATAGAAAATAGTTGTTAAGTTCCGGTTGCCAAAGACTGGGCAGAGCCCAGGCTGGGAGGTGGGGGAGCAGGCAGGGATGGGGTGTTCCCAGCGTACAGCCACTCTGTGCTGGGGCCGCCCTAAACGCCTCACTTAATTATCCAGGAAAGGAGATACGTGCAGAATCTCCAATTTAGGCTTAAGCGGAGTTAGGAAAGCCTTTCCGTTTTCACTTCAAGAGCGACTTTGCCATATATGTGTCTCTGAAGCCGCCCGAGGAGGGGGCTGGGGTTAGCGCTGCCCTGGGTGACCTTAGACAGCAGTTAATCCCCACGGGCCTCTCAGAAAGGGGGGATGAGCCGCACAGGGACATTGAGTCGGTTTACTAATGACTAAAAGGCAGCAGAAACCCCAAGTACTGGAGGAATGCTGCTCTCAGCAAGGAGAGAAGGAAAACAGTGTAGTTCCCGAGCACTGCAGCCTGAAGACTTTCTCTTTGCTGGAGTTTCTCTCCACCCTGAACCAGTCGCAGCAGGACCAGTCTTCAGACTATTTAAGGACCCAGGAACTTCCTGGAAAGGGGAGAAGAATTGGAGACAGGGGTTTGAGGGGGCTTTGAGGGTGCAAGAAAGCAAGGCAAGGGAAGAGATAGTAAAGTTAGAGCTGTTGCCCAAATCCAAGGTGTTGGAGAAGAGCTGTCTCAATTACTTAATGTAGTGGTAAATGTATTGATCTAACAAGCATTTATGAAGTCTAATATATAGTCTATATATTCCATATTATACATCATATATGATATATACATTACACACACTCACAACAGGCACTAGGACACAGTAAATGCCTCAGAAAAATCCTTGAACATTTCTCAAGACTGAAGTGTATATGTGAGCAAACAGGAAACACAAACCACTTGTAGTGTCACATTGCCTAGTGTCCAGAGTGCTGGCATCCACAAATGCACACTGTGCCAGTGCCTGGTGGTCACCCCCTGGGCTTGAGCATGATTTTTTTTTTTTTTAATCACAGCATTGTTTTACCAAACTGAAAACGCTTTTTGTTACCTGTTTTCAAAACTGCGAATTGTGAATATCTCCAAAAAGCGTCCTACAAACTAACAAGATGTAAATACACAACATCTTAAAAAGGTTAAACAAGTCGAATGTTCAACAGCATAACAGGGTTCAGGTCCGGTCCTTTCTGTGGGTTCATCTGCCCCACTGATTGAGGGCCGGCAGTGACCAGACGTTGTAGTGCGAGTAATCAAATTGTACATTCATCAAGAAAAGGTGCCTGATTTAGCTTACACTCTAACCAGGGCCCCTTCCTCTGAGACACACACCAAATGCACCTGGGAAAGGGTTATGTAAGAATCCGGTGATGGACACTCTAAGTTCTCTGACTTGGTCACTGCACATTATATACCTGTAACAGAATTTAACATGCATCCCATAAATTTGTACAAATTAAAAAAATTATTTTAAAGCAAGAATCCAGGTTGCTGGAGGTGGATTTTAAATGTCTAGTTTTCAAACTGGAAGGCATGGTCGGAGACCTGTTCTGTGTTCCTGGGTGGGGCTTGTCCCCCGCACTCTGGGCTGACCTCTGTCTGGGGACTCAGTACCTCACCTCATAGTTTTCTCTCCAGTGTCCCCCTCCTCCACCAGACAATGAGCTCCTTGAGGACAGGAGCATGCCTTTCTATTTCCAGCCTCTCGCACTGTGCTCGGCAAGCAATAGATGTTCCAGTAAACATTTGTGGACTGAACAAGTGATCCATAATGTAGCCACACTGTGGACTAAAATGGACTACAACCCTGGGCCCGCCTAGGAATGGAAACGGTTCACTTTGGACATCTACGCTGCACTCTGAAATTTCTCGGGGTGTTATAAATATCAGTTTGAGAGAGTGGGAAGGTTTTGTAAAGCAAGGGAGGAAGATGGCAGTCCCAGCAGGACGTGTGGATGTGGGTCAGGCCCTCTGACAGCAGCCAGTGGCCCGGGACTGCTGTTGGGTCCTTCTCATCAGTCTGTGGGTCTTTCATGCTCCTCCATGGCTTAGGGCATGGACTAGAGGGTCACACAACGGGGGCGGGGGTCATGGTTTCCATTGCCCCTTCTTTTCTAGGCTTCTTTGCTGCTTCTGTGGTGCTATTGTCACCTTCCCCAAAAAGCCAGATGGGAAGGGTGAGCAGAAAGGATGGGAGCAGCAATGGCTTTGGGGACACCAGTGGTCATCCAGCTCGGGAACATTGGATGCATGGGGACGGGAGGCCCCAGGGACTGCTCCTGCCATCACTTGCCTTCTACTCTTCCTACCCGTGGGGCTTGGTGTCACACTCCATCAGCTACCCCCTGAACTAATGCATGAAAACATGTTTTAGACATAGAGTGCCACACCAATAAAAGGGGTCCTTATTATTGTTATTAAATCTTGCCAGAGTAAAATATTTCCTCTAGGATGAAGTTGTTTGGCACATGGGAAAAATAATCCCTGCTGTCGTCAGCCTTGCAAATAGCTGAAAAACATTTACTGGTCTGCCGTGTCTTGGGAGGGGGAGGCACTGGTGATTGGGGGTCTCTCTCTCCATATACATATTCCACATGCCTTCCCTCAGGAGGCACATGGAAAATGCAATGAATGAAATCATTCTTGCACTCACCTGGTTTAAATCATTACTTGCCTGGTCAAGTGGGCGGGTTGCTTATTTTAAGGTCTTTGAGGAATGAGGCAGGAATCAAAGTTCTCATTTCGGATGGCCTGCTGAAATGACGACTTCTGCAAGCGTTGGTTGCCTTTTTTAAAAAATTTTTTTGGTAAAATGGAAGGAAATGATCACAGAGGTTCCTTTCCATCTCTGGTAATTAATGAGCCTCTGTGGTTAATAATATTAATACTACATATCTCTGGGATGCAAATAACAAAACGAAGGGAAAAATGTTCAGAGATCCTGGGAAGAAAAGTGTTAGAGGGAAAAGGAGCAGCCCTTGCCTGGAACCTACCCTGAGTTCCTGACTCTTCCACTTGCTAACTGGGGGAGATTTGGGCAAGTCACACAACCTGCCTGTCCTCGGCTTCCGCGTCAGTAAAAAGTGCAACTAGTAAATTCCCACCTCAGAAGGTTGCCATGAGGCTCAAAAGAGGTATATGAAAAGCTCTTTTGTAAAATACTCTCCAAACATAAGTCATTACTAACCCTGGGTGCCACCAGCTTCAGTAGAATACAGGGGCTGCCCAGATAGTTGTTTCCCTGAGGTCTCTTCTGCTTCTAATAGTCTATTCTTTCATGATGATATCAAGTATTTTTGTGAAACACCCAATTGGCTAGCTATGTGTCTTATAATTACAAATACATATGTCTTTAGAAGGGGCTTAGATGTCATCTAGTCCAACCTGCTATGTCATGCAGAAATTCTCTTTATGAAAACCTTGACAATGGGTTAGTTACCATGATGGGAAAATCACGCCTAACAAGGCAGCCTATTTTGATTTTGAGCGGTGTTATACTTTCACAGGTTTTTTTCTCATATTGAGCCGGATCTGCTGCCTGGTAAATACTGCCTACTGGTCGTTGTTTCTGTCCTCTAGAACCCTAAATAATTGAAAGCTATTTGTATTAGTTCTGTCTCATACTCCTTTCTTGTCTGGGTTAATAATCCTCTCCCTGCTTCACAGATAAGGAGAAAGAACAAAAGTTAAGTGAGTGGTTCCTGGTCACACAGGGGCACACACTGGAGTGTGATGAGAACTTGTAGACTTCAGGGTTCCAGGGCTGCTGGTTAACCCTCCTGAGCCTCACAGAAATGGGCTTTCAGCTTACGTACGTAGGGAAGGCCCTGTTTCATTTTACCAACAGACCACAATCCATTGCTTTGTTTTTGATTCCTTTGTTTAGCCAAATGTTTTCATGACATTAATTGTAAAAGATTTTTCAGGCTCACCCAGACTAACTCTTTAACACAGAAGTGCATGTGCATACTCATGAAACACACATACACACATGGACACCCAACATACAAACAAAGTGATGTATCAGGAAACTCTGGGGAAAGCTGTCTTATGTTAACGTTTTTATGTTAAAACATGAAATAATTTCAGGAAAACACGTAATACACAGATGTAGAAAAAATTATCTCTCAGTTTTAAATATCTCTGGGCTCTCAACTCAAATGAACCCAATGATGTAAAAGAAAGGAACTAGGAAAAAAAAAATCACAGGATGGAAAAGTTGGCAGAATTTGAGCTTTGTTTTGTTCGAATATGGAATATTATCCTTGGTCACTGATTTTTTTATTTTTAGATTTTTGTCTTAACCATGAGGTCATCACAACAGAAAAAATGTGCAGTAGTTATATGTGTGCAAAACAGCTGGGAAAAGGAGAGACTGAAGTGTGGGGGCCTTGTCCCACCTCCTAACCTTTCATGGAGGGGTTCCCGGGTCTCCGAGAAGCTCAGCTGTCAATAATCCTTGACTTATCGATGTGAATCGTCAACTTTTCATGTAGATTTCGTAGCATCCCAAAGGGAGACATGTGCACATCACTTAGGGATCCCTGTCCCCCTCCCAATACCAGCCATTTTTATAAGCAAGGAAATCGAGGCCCAGAAAGTTGTAGTGACTTGTGTGCTACCATTTGGCTAACTGGGTAGAGCCAAGACTAGAGTCTGGTCTTGGAAGTCTTAGCCCATGGTCTTCTCACTGCATCCCTGAAAACAGAAAGATGACTTCATTCTTGCTGTCCAGAAGATGGACACCCTAAAAGCAATGGTCCCCTCCATCCTTCTGGAAGCACGAAGAGTTTTACCTTCCGTTCAGCCACAGAGAACATCTTACCATCACCCCCTTCAAAGATCCCATCCCCACGTCAGGATTGTTTCTTGTATTTGCATTTAATATCTTACACAGTCAAGGTATCTGTCTTCTATATTTGCTGTACATGAAGGAAGAATTTTAACAGCTGCCCAACTAGAGCACACAAAAATAAAAAAAATAGAAAAGAAAGAAAAAAGAAACCAGGCTTTTTTTTTTTTTTTCAAAGTAAGGGAGGAAAAATAACATTAACACAAAGGAACACTCTTACTAAGAGTAGGTGGAGAAAGGCATCTGAAAAATAATACCTCGAGATGCATTGAAACATTTTAGGGAATTAGGGAATTCTGATCTCTTGAAAAAAAAGAAAATTAATATTAAAGACAAGCTGTGAGTTTCCATCTGGCCTTGCCGCTTTCGACTAACGCTTCCATGACGGAATTCATCTGTCCATCAACTGTCAAAAATTCTCCTGTCAGTAAATCCCACGATACCCCAGCGAGCCCACCCCGCTCAAAATATTCCATGCCACAAACTATTCCGAATTCTGAATCCTTTTTTTTTTTTTCAGATCTCTGTACTCTAAGAGATAAAAGTTGTTGCTTTTTTTCTTCCTTTTTTCTCTTCCTTCTCCCCACATCTCTCTTGCCCACATCCTCTAGTATGGGGGGGGGTGGTGGTTAAGGGAACTTCGGTGGAAAATTTGGGGAGCCCTCAGTTATTTGGAAATTGCATTTCCACCAAGATCCTTCTAAGCTTTTCACGAGAGTCTGACAACAGACAGCCCACATCTGTTTTAAAACACTGAGTGCTTGTGAAGTGTGAACTCCCCACTGTTTAATGTAACTACATGACTATTTAATGTACACAGTGGTGGAGCCGCTCAGAATGCCAAACTGTTGTGACATGCCTGAAGGACATATATAAACATAATATAGTGTGTTTTATTGTGACAAAGAACATCTATGCCACAAATAGGAAGATCTGTTTGCTTCCCAGTGTAGTCAAATGAGGAAGGAAAAATGTGTACGATAGCCTTTCCGTTCTTCACCCATGTCAACGGTGAAATTGATATGGGACGGACGAATCAATCCACAATGGGCATTTAAAAATGCCCTATTGTAATAATTTCAAATCCAGACTTTTGAAACGAGTTATTCTTTAAATTAATCTGAATATATAAAGCACAGGGAATAGGGTAGGAGACAGAAATGGACCAGAGGGGGACTGCTGAGGGTTTGGGTCTCTTTAGAGACTTTGTTCACTTTTATGGGTGTTGGGGAAAATTTTTGGATGGCAGAATCTTGGGTGAGATTTTGGTGCTGCTTTTGGTAGACGCGGGGGTCTTACTTTCTGTACATTGTCACCAGTGGAAGAACGTCCATAGTTGCTGTTCATTTTAATAAACTAAGAGGGAAGACATCATGACTTTGCAAATATATTTCATTTTTAATATTTCTCCCAAAGGTGGGTTCTTATACCTTCTGACATCTCATTAATCAATTGATCAGAATCTGTTATCTTACATCTCATTGCTACAATTCTAATTAACCTTTGCTAGTTAATACTTACCAAAAAATCAGCTCCAATTGTAACTGCCTTTCCTCTAATCCAAGCATTTCAATAAAAGCCTTTCTTTTTATCAGTCTTTAATTAGGAATTAAGTGCAAAAGAACTATACTGTGTGGTATCTGCTGCCCTTTAGGGGATTTGGAAATTCTAGAATAAGATCTTTAGGCATGAAACACATATGAAGATTATACTCTTAGTAAGCGTGCAGAGTGTAGATGAGGCTATTCTCGTATATATGTTTAGGAAACTGTTAACTTTTTTTTTTTTAAATTCAAAGTTGCTATTTCAGAACATAACTATTTCCATGGAAAACAAAACAAAACATCCATGACAACAACAACAACAACAACAACAAACCCTCTTGTAAATGATACTTAGAGAACAGAGATCTAGTTTAAAAATAAATTCTAAACTGCTATTGTTGTTGGTATTTAAGTTGTACTGATTGGGTACAGGCCAAGATCAGCTTCATCCATTATTTTCTAGATCGAAAATACCAAGCGAAGGCTCTGTCATTAAGAACACTTACTCCTGCCTCTGACTATCGCAATTTGGGGTTCTCATGATTTGTATAACACCGTCTCCTTTGATTCATATAATTCTCTGGAATAACTTAGCGGAGGGTTCCCTCAGTGGAGGGAACAAATCAGAGAAGGCCTTTGGGAAAAAAAAGTGGTGGCCACTTTCCTGTTTGCCTTAGAACCGCAGAAACCATCCAGGGTGCTGAGAACTTTTTTTTTTTTTTTTTTTAATAATACGTATTTTTAAAGAACAGCTTAAGGAAAGCTCCACAGAAGACCCAAGGACAGAGAAATTTAGCAGCACAGCAGTGAGGAACAAAACCACTTTTTCAGGGCAGTTTGGAAATGGAGAGTTTTGGTATAAGATCTTTTCGAATCACGTTGTTGCTTTAAAAATATGGTGAACGAGCCGTTTTTTGCTTCCTTGTGATTTCATATCATGTTCTTCCCTACTCATCTGCTGCCTTTCATCACGCTGAACGTTGCCATTACCGAGTAACACTTCACATTAGCTCCTAATGCGCAGAAGTTTCTGGTTACACGGCTGCAGTTGCTGTCTAACGTTACCACCCTTCCCCAGCCGACCCGACTTGAACGGGGCTCTTATTTTAATTTCCTCTCTCCCGGCTGGTTGCAACTTTGGAGGGGAACGCAAGCCTCACCACACAAACAGGGTTAGTGCCTCTTTAAGGAATATTTAAATTGCATTTCCTACTGTCAGTTAAGTCTCATCAATCATGTTTTTAATTAAAAAGAAGGACATCTACATCCCACTTTCGACTCCAAGCCCATAATGAAACCGTAGACTGGGGCAGGGCTGGAGAGTTTCAGCTTTGCTTGATGCATTCAGCGGAGATGCGGGGAGGTCAGGAACACTGGTGCATATGCAAGTGGCAAACAAATAACACTCCTGATAGGGCCGGGTGACATGTGTCAACCCTTGTCATCGAGAAACAAGAAAGGCAATGTGCCCAGACAAAGGGTAGGGTGGAATCTCTACACACTGGCAGAGCCTGACCCACGCGCAAGGGCTTTGTGTAGCAGATGCCGTCTCTCATTGTTCTGGGCCTCCCTCCCCAGTACCCCTGACAACAGCCACTGCCGCTGGCATTCCACCCTGACATCTGTTCAGCTTTATTGATGCAGCCCTGGAGGAATTCCCAGTGTAAACAGGGAATTCTCTAAGGGAACCCCATGTTGTAAAGGGATGAGCTGCATAATGCAAAGATTTAACCACTATTTAAAGGTGTGACACTTGATTGAAAGTGACTTGCTTTTCCCCCCTTTTCCAATCCCACCTCCCTCTCCACCCTTAACTGTATTTGGCACCAACTGGCTGCAGCAACACCCCACCTCCCCCCGCTCCTCGTCGCTTTGTTTTCCTGATGCATAACTGTTAGCAAGAATGAAGGATGGGGGGCCTGGGTACCACCGTCCAAAAAAAGCCACTTAAAAAAAAAATTCTGGGTTACAGTCAATTGAGTCCAGTTGTCGCGTTGGGATCCTGCCTGCTGCCCACCCACACTCCCGGCGAGAAACAGCTTGAAAGTCGCTTGGTCCTGTGGCTGAAGCTAATGGGGTGGGCTTTGTGCTCCTCGCTAGAAGCAACTGTGGCAGTTTACGGTCCCTGAGCAAAGCCCGGTCGTACGAGTTCTGGCAGCGCTAGAACTTAGGGGATTTGCCTTTGGAATTTTATGTTTTTGGCAATGGCGCCATAGGATATTAATAAGGATTTTTTAAAAGCGGACCTGATGGGACACGTAATGCATCCGTCATTGCCCCGGCAAAAGTACGAGCGCTCCAGGGCAGCTCTGAAATGTTGCAGCCTCACTCAGCTTACTGGCTGACGCTCAAGTACGGGGAGTGTCGTGCGAGCTCTGGCCACTCACGTTCTGTTGCTTCGGTTAAGCACGCAGGGATCCGTAAACAGGGCCTTGCGTGGCATGACTGCACCCCGTTAGGAGTGGACTTGACATTGCAACACGTGGACAGGGTCGATCTTGTGAGGCTGTGGGCTGGATTTGGAGTTGTGTGGCTCCAACCCTGTTCGCTTCCGATTGACTGGCGGAGAGACAAAATTTGAAAATGGCAATGATGCCCTCTTGCACTATTTCAAAATAAATAAGGTCCCGTGTTACCATAATAAAGGCAAAAGAAAATGGCAAAATGACTGGAGTATGAAGTCCAAAGTCATGAAAGGAAATCTTTCTAAGTGCCCGAAGTATTGCTGACCCATGTTTTCAGGGAGTAGATATTAAAAACGAGCTGTGCACACGTGTGTGTGTGGGTGTGTATGCGCACACGTGTGTGCAAGTTCTCCGTGGTCAGCAGGTCAGTTCTTCACCTGGAGTTTTAAGATTTGCTTTCAGCCGCCCATTCTCTTTCCCTCGATGGAAGGTGCACGTGCCTCGTGTAAGGCGGCGGAGGAGATTTAAGCCCAGAAGACAACTTGCCATTCAGGACTGCTGTTGTTCCTTCCTGTTGCCACAGATTGAATTTTTTACTTAAAACGACAGAAACCCTCTAGAGATATTTTTTTTCTAAAAATAATTTATATATTTTCTTCTGACAAAAACAATGTAAGCTCGTTTTTAAAAAATTTAGAAAATATGGACAAAAAAATAAAATGAAAATGACCCATTAACCCACTGCTCAGAAATAACCATTAACCCTGTAGGTTAGCTGTCTTCTAGGCTTGTCATTTCTCTTTCTCTCTTTCTCGCCCTCTATTTAAACAAAAGAGTGATTATCCTCTGTTTACTGTTTTGTGTTCTAACTTACTAGACTATCTTTTGGTATTATTAGATGTGATTCTACAACATAATTTAAATAGTTATGTAGTATTCCTTTGTATGTCAATTATCCATTTCAGGACAAATGTGGTTTCCACTGTTTTATTATAAACAATGCTGCAAGGAACATCTTGTGTAGATAAAGCTTTGGGGACATCCATGGCTCTTTCTTTGGGACAATCTTTAAAATAGAATGGCTTTTGATCCATATCACCATACAACGAGGAAGATTGTACCAGTTTACACTCTGACCAACAGTGGATCAGAGTACCTTGAAACGGAAGTCTTCTGGTCTATTCCTCTGTGTCCACATAGTGTGGAATATGTGTGGTGATGTTACAGTCCCTTTTCTGTAGGTTCATGGCAGCATTTATAATCAATATGTCCATTCCCAGGGCCTGCCCATTTGCATTTCTTTGCCTGCAATGATTGAAACGTGATAAGCACCAACAGCTAAGTGCTGATAGAAGGCTCAGAGTCCCGCAACATACCACTTTCCTTCCTGTCCACTTAAAAAATAAATTAACTTTGACGTTTTTAGTAGTCACAGATTTAAAGCAAACTGGAAATAGAATTCAGGCCCAGTTCTAAAAAGAACACACTAGCGCTCCAGCATGCCTACCAAGACCTGTTGGAGGGTGGAGAAAACAAAACAGCTCATAGCTTTTCAAGTGCTTGCACTTCCATCAGAACGTGACTGTTGCTGGGTTGCCCCTTTAAGCACAGTTTGCCTTCACTGAGTTTGAATATACCTTTTGGGATTCAAAATAATTTTGCAAGTGGATACAGACCTTCTTTATGTGTTATTGGTCTGGGAACAGCAACAGATTAAAAAAAAATATTACCAGGTCAAATAACAGCTGTTATTATTAAGTTCAGCTTTTATTATCAATTTGCCAGTAGATTCCGGCAGTAAAAAAAAAATGTCTGCATCTGAGCTTTTTACTAATCAGTACTCTCATTTTGCTAATATTCTAACGACTGTCAATTTACTTCAGTGCTGCCATTTGCAGAATTTTCCAATTAGCAGCAAACCTGTTCCACCTTCTCCTGTAATTACGGGGGACTCAGTTCAGATCAGCTGTGGCCAGACAGCATATGATGTAGTTGCCAAAATCTGTGCAATGTTGTTTTTAACCTTTGCATGTGCTGGCACAGTTTTAACATCTCTGTTTGTAGGCAGGAGGCTTCCACAGTAGTGGCATGTGTCAAAATATCAAAATTATTTTTAATAAACACACCACGAGGATGAAAACACAGATACGAGCATATTTGGTTTTTGGATCCATTTAACGCCTCCAGATTTAGTAGTGTCCCTGACTCTGCCTCCTCGATTTTTTTTTTTTTAAAGTCTTTTAAAAAGGAACAATTGAGAGTTGCTAAATTGCATCAATTTCTACCTTTGCTAGTAAAAAAAAAAAAAATTATTAAAGAATCCTAAAATTTGGAATGGAGGGGTCCTCAGACCATGTAGGACAATGTTCTCATTTTTATAAAAGTCCAGCAAGGAGGAGGGACTTACCTAAGGTCACACAGCTAGTTATGTGCAGAGCTGGGACTAGAACCCAAGTCTTCCACCTCCAATCCAAGGTTTGTTCCACTACGGCACACATTTTCCCCCTTCTCTTGGTGGCTTCTAAACATGGCAGAAGACAGAACAGGAAAGTCTTGCCCGATTGCTCGTTTCAGAGAATGTCTCGCTAGCAAGATCAAAGCCAATCAAACTCTCTGAAAGCTGCCTAAACAGCTGATGTTGCAGTAATAACAATACCGCAGCAATAACTATTATTGCTACATGAAAAAAATATATTTAATAATAAGCTCATTGATTTTTAACAGCATCTCTGTGTTGCCTAATTGATGGGAAGTTGTATGTTTGTGTAGCCGGTGGGCGTTATGAATTAAATATGGCCGTCTTTCCTTGAGGGATGCATGTCAATGCAAGAAAGACGGAAGATCTACATTTCCCCCAAGCAAAATAGTCCCCTTGTACCAGAAGCAGGGAAGACTGAAATGCGAACAAAAATAAAAACCATCCATCACTGTTTATTAAGTGCTGCTACTTGAAGGTAAAAGGGGATATTGAACTGTTTTTAAATTGGAAGGAATGTAGCTGGACAAAATATTGATGGTAATATTAGCTGGGTGACAAATTTTATTCTTTTGTCCACATTCATCAAAGGAGTAATTTGGAGTGAATTATTCTCTCTATGCCCATAAACCAATTTTTCTTCCCTTTTTACTTTTTAAGCACACATATTTATTAAGGAACATGGGGTAGGAGGGATGATGCTACCTTGTGGTTCAAGCCGTCCAAACCTTGCTGCATGAGTCAAAGGTTCCACGATTTCTTTAGACCAGGCCATGCATTGATCTCCAAGGTGCTTATATAAAATTTAATATGGCCTTAAAAATTGAGGCAGATTGAGTCTGTTCCCACAATTTAAAAGAGAAGGGGTGGGTCAGATTTGATTTCATTTTTAGCTGTGGTTTTCAAGTGGAAGTTCTGAAGCATTTATTTATTTTTCCAAATTTATAGTGTGCCCCTTCAGTCCAATGTTCACTGGCTGCTGTTCAATGAAAACATCCAAGTTTCTATGGCAAAATGGGCTGAAGCAGGGAAATGAAAATTGAAAATGTCGGCTGACAATGGGGAGAATTTCAATAAAAATTTAGTTTGAAGTTTCATTTGCTTCAACTGTATTGAACTTCAAGTCATTTTTGTTTTTATGGGGCTCTGTAAGCTCTGAGATGTTTCATGAAAATCTTATAGCAGGCGGACCAGTGTGCCCAGCAAGAGGGGAGCTGCTAGATTTAAGACTCAGTGCAACCCCTAGTGTTTTTAGAAAGGCCTACTGTGTGTACAGAGCTGGTCTGAGGGTTGGTATCCATGACTTCTTCACTTAGATTTTTGGAATGAAGGTTCTTCCATCCTCAAATGTGCAGTTAGCCAAATTGACAGTCTCATTTCTTCTGACGGATCTCATCTTCTCAACCAAAGTCAAGTTCATTGAGCAATGGAGACAGGTTTGTTTGTAAGTAAATTTATAAACTTTAAAATTCCTCGGACTAGGTTGCTATAAAGCCGAGTGGATTTTCTTGGATGTCACTTGGCTTACATAGCTATCTCCTTCTCAACTAAATGAGGAAACTTTTAAGGAAGCTGGCTGGAGTTAATTAATCAGTCAATCAGTCAACAAGATTTTAATGAGTTCAATGAGTTCCTGCAAGGCACTGAGTGACGGTAACATTTATGTAGCACTTTATGGTTGCCAACAGTCTTTCCCCTGTATCATCTTATTTGCTTCTTATAGGTCATATTATTAGGCTCAGAGAGGTTCAGTGACTCACCTAAAGTCACACAGTTATGCAGTAATGGGTTCTAGTTCAGATCTTCCAGAACGGTTTTTCCTACACTACTTGAGATAATGCAAGTCACTGTAAGATTAAGTAGCAAATAAGCAGTACAGTCAAGAAGTGTGCCTGATGCTGGATGGCCCTTGGGGATGTCATCTGAATAAAACCAAATGCCCATGTGTCCCTCCCTCAGCATAATATCACACCCAAACATTTCAGCAGCCAAAAGTAATTGAAGGTAATTCTAGTTCGTCCCTGTATTTTGCAAAGAATGTTAAAGTAATTGAACAGAATCCACTTAATAAGATATCACCTTGTGGTTTTGTTCTCCATCCGTCTCCCACTTCTGCCACCATAAAGTCTGTGTTCCTACTCCTCATTCTTCAGTGTTCTCCCCAAATTCTCCCCCCTTACTTTTTTTTCTTCTTTTCTTTTTCCCCCTCTCTCATGAGTAAACCTTAGCCCTTTCTACCATGATTCCAACATTTTCTTATTGATGTCTGGATCCAAGTAAGGCTTGGGAGCTGAGAGGGGAACGAGTGTGTATAGATTTCTAAGGAGGATGACGTGTGGGCCAAAGGGTCAGGACTTATAAAGGAGACGACATTTGTGTGTGCTGTAAAAGAGGAATAGAACTTACGAGATTGCAAAAGCAGGAAAGAAAATATCTAATAGGAAGAAATGAAGACACACAGTGAATAAATATTAAAATAGAGACACTCCTTGCTTTAAAAACAGAATAAGCCCACAATAAAAAGCCTTACTGAGTGTTTGCTCTCAATAAGCATTGTACTAAGTGTTCAGAGTCACCATAGACCCTGATAAAATGCTTTGGGAAGAAGAAAATTACACTGACTACTTTGTCTAACAGGAGCTGGGTTAGTGCAGTGGTGAAACGAGCAAACTCTGGAGCCAGGATGCCCAGCTCATGTCCCATCTTTTCCATCTGATGGCTGTGTGACCTTGTGCAAGTTCCTTAACCTCTTTTGGCCTCAGTTTCCCAATCTGTAAAATAAGGATATTAATGCTACATATCTTAAGATTGTTGTGAGCATTTAAAAGAATTAATATGAGGGGATCACTTGGTAAGCATTAGTTGTATTATTTTCCATCGAACTCTCTGCACAGTTTGTTTTGATAGTAGTAATATAATACCATTTATTGAGTGTTGATCTAGAAGCACCTCACTAAGTCAGCACTTACTACACAAGATTCTATTAATATTTAATTCTCCCAAGCATTCTACATGGTAGGGACCTCCCAGGTAACAGGTGCATCTTGGAAAGTAGGGAATGTTTCCTGGCCTGTCTGTAGTTTGGCCAAGCCTGGTCTGCTTCACGGTGGAAAGGGATGTCCTCTAGTTCCCTTCCACCCTCCCTCTCCCTGGCAGAATGTGCCATAGGGGAGCAAATGAAAGATCTGCATGGGTTCTCCTCTCTTTGTAGCTAACTTAGATAAGACCAAAGATCACGGAGACCAGATTTCTAAGAGGTTCTTCTCTTCCTACAGCATGGAAAATTCAGCGTGTACGTCTTAATGTCCAAGAGCCCAAAGAAGGTGGAGGCAATGTTTCAGGAATCCACACTAACTTGTGCTTTTTATTTTATTTTTTTCTGACTGAATTCAACCTAAAGACAAACATTTACCCATACCAGATTCTAACCTATTTCTTTTCCCTGTTAATTAGGGGAAACCCATTTCTGACAGCTTCTGAAAGTTTGGCTGCTGTTGTGTGGAGGCCAGGAGAGGAGACGAGCCTGGCTCCTTATATGACAGGCCTGGCTCTTGGCATTTCTATTTTCATCGAGTGGAGTAAATACATTCTGGGTTTTTCCTGAGGCGATGTAGGCCAGGTTGTATTCTTGACAAGGTTTTCTTATTAGAGTTATGTAACCCCTCTAGAAAAGTAGGGAATTTCTCAGAGAAGAAAAAAAAAAATGCAAAACTTGACACACTTTAATTATAGTTGGGCTATAATAATAACAAAATCATGTTAACTTACTCCGTTTAAGACTTAAGTTCCAGGTGAATACATTCCAGTCTTATATGTAAAAATAAGTGTCGTAAGGCCATGGCGGCACAAATCGCAGGGATATTACCCATCCTCTCCCCACCCCCATGAGGTTTAATGTGTACCAGGGACTCAGGAGTTGTCCACCTGGCAGAAAGGGACCCACTGTTTGGTAATGTTAGGTTCTTTTGTGTTCTGAAGTTTCCTAAGATCCTCTGCTTAGAACTTTCAGGGTAGTTTGGTGACTTTAGATTGCTTCAAAGGTGATGAATAGAACTTTCTTATGTACTTCTCAAATCTTGCTAAGAAATAATTAACTACTGTTTAGGTTGAATGGTGGCAAAAGCTTTTAGAAAAATAGCCTGGAGCTGTGGAGGGCACTGTGCCTCTGTGAATTGGACATCAGTTTTTATACCTGGGCTTTGACAAAGTGGAACATGTGGAGAAATCGGTGAGTGTCATGGAGATGGGACCAGTGCAGACTTTCCCACTAAGTGAAAATGCTCAGTATGGCACACTCGGGGCCAGAGAAGGTGATGCATAGAGAAAAAGACACATCCACTTTGCCAAAGTCCAGCTCACATGAGTCTCCTCCACCTTTCTGGGCTGTTTCCTAGGAGACTTGGTCACCATCCGTTCAAGCAATAGTTTATTACTTCTTAGCAGACTCTGGAGGAAGATAGGAAAGACTGGCGTTACAACAAAGGTGGGAGTAGGAGGCAGCTCTTCCTAGGTCAGACATGATGTTCCCTAAATACCTTCCTTTTGCAATGGCATCTGGGGTGGGAGAGGTAGCCTGCCTCGGATTCAGGCCTAGAGAACGCACAGAAACCCGTGACTTCTCCACCAGACCACCAGACAGAGGACGGTGAGGTCCCCCTCACATGTTGCATTGTGGCCACTGGGACCTGGGGACATGGAGCCCTCACCTGGAGCTCCTGCCTCACCGTAGAAGAGCTGAAGTTCTCTCAAGGCCTCTGAGCCGGCCACGTGTTTGAACCAACGCTCTTTAGAGCACCTGTTGGGTTGGGGGGTTGAGGGAGAGTTCGCAGTGACGTAAACTCGGAAAGTAGGAGAGCCGTTGTGATCAGCATCACAAACACACAGCAACGGTGGGTGGAGCCTGGAAAGAAATAAACAAGGGGGCACCTTCCTAAAAATTGGCCTATACCTGCGCATACCAGTTGCACTTTAGGAACTCTTGTAATTAGAGTCTGTGAATTTCTAAACCCAAGTATGGGGATAGTCACATTTGACCTTTAAAATACATTCCTCACGTGGGCTATACGGGTTTTGCAAAGAACAAAAAAAAAATCTCCCTTTCTATCATGGAAATGAAAAACTCACTGCTTTCTCCTTGCCCCAGATGGGCTGTGAAGGGATTTGGGGGCCCCACAGCCCGTCGTGACTCACAGGCAGCTGCTCTGACCCGAGGCTCCCACAGACCTCCAAAGAAGACTGTCCAGAGGCTCGGCTGCCCAGTGATGAGGCCCTGAAGAGCCATTCTGTGTTTCTGGCAGTTGACACGCACACATGTATGCACACACTTCACAGAGGCAGCTGATGAAGTGTATTCACGAGGACTGGCGGCGGTGAGGTAATGGCGGGCTGGGGGTGGGGGATTAGACTTGGGAGTTAGAGAATCGAAGGCTGATAAATGATAACTTCCTCAGGGCCCCCTCTGCAAGGTTCCATGTGCTCTGCCAGCACTTTGCTGCACGTCCACATGAGACGCTGTTCCTAGTGGAACCCAGGACTCTGATAGTTCTCCAGTCTTCACCCTCACAAGTCACCCTGAAGAGACTGCCCCCCCTCAGCTCATTGTGTACGACCCTGGTTTTCTGAAATTCACAGGACTAGGTAGGGGTAAAATTTGTCATAGGTATACTTTTGCAAAATTGCCAGCATTACGAGGGAGAAGATCGGTCAGAATTTCCAAAAAAGGGAAACATTCTCAGGACCCAGAGGTGAAAATACCACCAGGCTTCTGAGTTGCAGGGCCCCACTCGGTCCTGTAATCGGAGTGGTAGGACAATGACCGGAGGTACGGAGCTGCTGTAGAGTTATGAGAACAAGACTGGCTTTTGAAACACTGTTGAGATTGTCCCTCCAAGGCCAAAGCAGGTGTTTCCAAAGCCCTCTAAAAACATGTCTGGGGAAAGCCTGTGTTGAAGAGCAAGTCCCTTATTTTCTGTGCGTCTGGTGTGTTTCCAGGCCCCCGTGGGTACGGTTGTCGCTAACAGGGACACTGTAAATGTCACCTTGCTGCTCCTATATTCAGCATGTATGTTAAAGGCACAGAATAGCTGCATTTACAGTGTCTTGTACCAAATCATATATAGCAAGCATCAAAATTCAGGCTTAGACATCTGATCATCGAACCACAGAACTTTGAGATTAATCATGCTAATGAAAGCCATTTGGCCCTGTTTTCTTTGCGAACAAAGCTATCTGTGTTGGTTCATTTAATCTAGCATATATCTGGCAATTATTGATATTAAATTGATTTAGTGTTTCAAAAGATGTTTCAGACACCAAACACAAAATTCTCAGTTCATTTTACAGCTGAACACAGAACATGAATTCCTTCTTGCTGTAACCAGGTTCTCATTTAACCCCTAAAGTGTAAGCATTGATCCTTCCTTGGCGACTTAATTACCATCCATCGAGCCCTCCCCCTGTGTAATTTATTCTCTAGAAATAAACGGAACCCTTTGGGTGGAGGGTCACCTGCCTGAGCTCCAGAGAAGATCACTTTTACCAAGTAGAAAGACAATTTGCTAAGTATGTCCTGGTTATTTAGCAAAGGCTGATTCTATGGGAGGAACATTAACAATATCTGCTATTGCATGAGAAAGTTTTAAAAGGTGTTTTAAGTAGTATCCCAAAGCACCTAAGTAATTCTCTCAGCATCTCTCAGGGGTATTGCCCAATTTTCCAGGGAAGATCTGTGCGTGAGAGGGGACAGTAGGCAAGTGAGAGAGGTGAAAATATTGTCAGTCATAGAAGCAGTAATTGAACATGATCTCCTTACTCTTAAATTTTATCCTCTAGGTCACACTGCCTCCTACATTACATTATCGGGATTAACATAAGCATGGGAGATTAATTTTATAGATCACGTGCAAAGTAGATGGCATTTATCTTCACTTTTCAATTGAGTCATCTCATTAGGAGAAACAAACATTCTGCCTAGGTTAAAATAGAGTTGAGTTAAGAACCAAATTAATCCACTCACTGCTTTGTCGCTTTTTAAAGAAAAATTATGAAAGTTAATTTTTATTATAGTCTAGGCAATTATTGATATTAAGCCTTGAGTTAAGATACATTCCTAACAGGATACTAAACTTCAAGGTGAGGACAAATTGTGAAAAACTGAGAACTAGACTTCACTGGGCCTTTCGGCTGAATGATATCAAACTTGAATTAAAAATGCTCTCCCCCTACCCTTGGCTAACAAAGCAAGGGGCTAGGAATACGTTTTGATGAGTTTAGAACTCGTGTTATAAAAACACAAACTTGAAGCAGGCATGTTACTGGGAGTGATGAAATCTCCTTTGTGTGTGTGTCATAAAAATATATATCATGAAAAAGATACATATATATATATATGTATATAAAGCTTTAGCCATAGAACAGCTGCCTAGCTGTTTAGCATGATTTTGTTGTGATTACTTGGCAAGCTGAGGAATGGTTAAAAAAAAACAAAACAGGGCGGGGTGCTGCTGTTTCAGGTTATGTCATATTTCAAGGCAGAATTCTAGCGGGGGAGTGGTGGAATTGTAGCTTTAATTCAGGTCGAATGGGCAGCCAATAAGTTCAGGCTCACTTGTGAAACAACATGACTTCCTTGTCACAGCGTTGGGCCCCAGGCATTTCTGGGCCATTTCTGGGAGTGGTGATCTTGCTGATGGGCTTGCCAGGGAGAGCCTGATGTCACGTCCCTGGTGTCCGAGTCAGCAGAGAGCGCCGGGCCGCGAAGAGTGGCCTTTCTCCCAGCACGGCCTGCGGCTCCTCTGCGCGCCTTCCCGAGGGAGCTGGGGCCCGTTCTTTCCCAGGCTGCTGGGCCCGTCCTGCTGCTCGCTGGAGTCCTGGCCACTCCCTGAGAAAGCAGAGCCGCCTCCGTGGCCTCTGAGTGAAGGGCCGAGATGTTTTACTTCCAGGTCAGCTGCTGATTCCCCAAGGAAAGTGATTTTTTTTTTCTCTAATGGTCGTATTCCATTATCCACTGCGTGGGGAGAAGCCACGAACCCAGCTCCAAACTCCAGGGTCAGAAAGAATCATGTCAGTAAAACCAACTCTCTCATTGTTGCAGATTATTGGATACCGAACGTGTCCATCAGGCTTTCCCCCCAACTGATGTTAAGACTTAAGTCATTTAATTCTCTGCCTGATTCGAAAAAGAACTTGAGATGGTTCATTGGGCTTATCAGCACTTTTTTCAAAGACAGTTTGGAGGGTGAGAAAGGCAATGGCACTAAAAGTCTCAACTGAATTTTGGGGACTAGATGCAACTTTTATATTTTTTCATGAGATATATATATCTCATAGAATGTCTTTTATGAGATATATGTATATATATGTATATGGACATGGGTGTGGATGTGTTGACTCAATAATGATATCTGTTCTGGCAAAAGAAATGGGTGGCCGAACTATTTTAAAGTTTAGAATCTTTACAGGTATCTAATCGATCACCACATTCTTAGGAAAGATTTTCTTTATCTGAGTCATCCTAATTGCATGGCCTCAAATGAAACATGCTATATAGAAACGCATTCCACTGTACCAGGCTTTAAGACTAGATCTCATTTAATGAAGCGTAGGGATAAGTACCTAAAATGAACTCGAATCTTTAGAAATGCTCTGGACTTATTGTGTAACATAAAATCAGGTTTAAAAAAAGGAAAAAAAAAACAAAAACCCCATACCATCTGTTTGGAAGTTACTGGGAGAGCTGATGTTTGGGTTGGGCTCAGTCAAGGGTTTCTGAAACTTTACCAGGAACTCGGGTTCTTGTTTGAGGCAAGCTGGGCTGATTTATGGCAGTCATATGCACCTGACCCATTCCTGTGCATCCTTTCTTTGAACCTGAAGTGAGAAATCTCTATAACTCAAATGGGATGAGAGATTTTGGTGCCTAACCTCCATTTTTGAAATAAGAAGGCTCAGTTTCACCTCGTTCTGATAATGCAGCATATTGCCAAGCAACAATGTGATGTCGTATGGAAAGAAAGATCAGAAAGTGTAGGGTGGCCCAGAAGAAGGGCCCAGGAGTTGCTTCTGTTCTCAGTGGGAGAGGACTCAACTCTGGAGTGGGCTCTGGTTCTCTTCCAGGAGACTTTTTATCTCAGCCATAGTTTTTTTTTAAAGACTGGACATCCACCTATAAGCAAAGTGAAAATTGACTAGGTAGTGGCCTCTGTCAGATGACCAGAGTTAGTTAAATACGGTGGTGTTACAGATGATAAATAAATGTGAAACAGATAAAATTCTCTTATGGCACTTAAAAGAAAGCCTCCATTTTTGGTACTAAGATTTGGAACTCTCCAAAAAGTTGGTAATTCTGATAGAGTTGATAGAGGTTTTAGAATCAATAACGTTTGAATGAGAAAAAAAAAACAAAACCCCAAAACAGTTGAAAATAAAGGACTGATTCCTGGAAACTTGTATGGATATATGGCAAGTTGAGATTAGCCTAGTGTGATCATTGTCTGCTAAACTGACAACACTCTGGAATATTATTAGCCTTATCCGAACGCCATTTGTAGCAAATTCTTGACCTGATTTTTGTCCCAGTTTCTCTTTTATGTCATCTAGGTTTAGTTCTTCTTTAAGGAAAAAAAAAAGTTAACAAAAATTCTAATGAAAGCCGGCGGACTCTACTAAGAGTAATATAAGAAAATCTGTTTTGCTAAGGGAGTGGCAGAATATTGAAATACCTGGTTTTATATTTTTACGTCGGTTTGGCAAATGCAGTCTGAAAGTGGCTAATATGATACCCGACCTGGTGTTAATAGCCGATGATAATTCCATATGTACCACCTGCTACCTGTTAGGTTATACATCTTTTCTTTCTCCCTTTTTTGGCACAACGGTTACATTAACTGCAAATAAGGATCTTCATGGCTGGAGCGGAGGCAAGCTGTCATGTTTTTCAGATGAAATCGAGCTTTGCTGTAATTATCATCTTGGTTTCTCCTCCTCTTCGGTTGCCCCTTCCTCCCAACTTACCGCCTCCCACCAACTTTTAGGGAGCACTTAGAAAAGCACAACAACACATTGTTCAGATTTTGGGGACTGAAGAGAGAAGAAAGGAGAGAAAGAAGGAGGGAGGAGAATGAATCACAAGAATAAACTCGAAGTGGTATTCAGGGAGGAACATCCTCCTGCGAAAAAATAAAATTAGAGATATTTCCTGGAATGTGTCTATTAGGGGAAAAACCCATTAGCCAAAGATGTGCCTTTGGTAAGTGACTGTTTTACACCTTGGTGTTTAAAGGCCACCAAGTTTGGCTTTCGCCCTAATAACTGGTCAGGAATTACTCAAAAGCTGATTCCACGTGGGTCCCGATTACTTTCTCTTGATGTTCTCCCACTTGTACATATTTTGAAATTGGGTGGGCACAGCTGAAAAAAAAATCCAAAAAACCCCCACAAAACAAAATCAAAGCCTCAAACAACCCAAAACAAGACCTCCAGCCTACTAGCAGACGGGCCTTGCTCGAAAGCCCGGTGTGGCTCCTTCCGACGCTAAGCCGTGCTCCAGTAAGTGAGGTGGGTGCTCAGGCCAGCACTGTGGGGGAGGCTGAGGGGAGGACCCTCCATGTCACCCTCTGAGTTTAACCATTAAGCACTTTTTTACTTGGGAAAAACAGAACCATACACATTCTGAACTACAGAGGAACCGGGTTTCCTATTATGACCATTCAAAATGGGCTCTGAGGAGTCCGAAAGAAAAGCACAGTACACTCAAACGATTTTTCTTGAAAGGCGAAAAAATTATTAAAGATTTCTGTGGCTGTCCGTGTACTTTTTTGAGAGAAAATACTTTCAGCCACTTAGTAGTAGTATTATCCCAGCCGTGTTACGTTCCTTCTGAGGAACTGCTAAGGGCACCGAAAGCTCCTTTTCTTGTAGGATTAAAAAAAAAAAAAAAATCTTCCTGAACCATTTAATCTTTTCAGATGGGGACTGAAGCAAGGGGATGGTTTGGCTTAGAAAAAAATGGTCCAAATGCATGATGTTTCCAAACTACCCAAGTGATAACATTGCTTAGCTCAGAAAAAAAATTGTTCCAGCCTTTTCCAGGGGCCTTCGAAATATTTTTCGCGCTTGAGTTAGTTGTGGCGATAGCCCCGTGGGTGGTTGTCCCAGGTTCTCCTGCTAGATGAGGAGGGGAGGGAGGCAGCTCAGGCGAATGTCTTTCAGGAAAAAAGTAGAGCCGCAGCCCCTGGCACCTCCTCCTGGTGTTGGCCAGGGGCCTCCGAGGTACTGGTGAGCTTTGAGACTTTCTCCTCAACTCCCAAGCTACCTTATCTCCTGCTTTGTTTAAAAAAAAACAACAAAAAAACGTTGCCTGCCTAGTAGTAGGAAGGTGTATTTGGTATGATAATGAACCAGGGAAAACTGTTTCCCCACTCTTCAGAAGTTTCTATTTATAGACTCGCTGCAAAACACAGAACTGCAGTAATAGCAAGCAAGGCACATTTCAAGTGGCTCCAATCTTTTGGCCACTGGCGGTATAGTGACTTAGCTCGCTATTTCCTCTAAAATTACATTTCTCCTCTCTTTGAAGGTTGACTAACTTCCCCTTGCCAGAGCATGTATGTCCCATTTTGTCTTTCTAGCATCTTCTTCAACTCACGTGACTCTTTATTAAGCTTCCCTTGGCCTTCCCGATTCCCACCCTGGTCCGAATCAAATTCTCCAACAAGTCCTCTAACCCATGCCTTGAGCTCTCCTGATCCTGCTTTATTTTGGGGGGTCAAAATTAAGCGTCACGCTTGGTCGCAAAACTGCAGTTTCACATTTTGCGGAGCACAGATGCGTACTTTTCTTTGAGACTCTACTCTCCAGCATTAAAGAGGGACCCTTCATTGTAATCATTACCGAATGGATACAGTCCTAATGGAACTTAATTGTTTCCACTGGATGGATCTCGGGTGTTTTTGGCAGCCAAAATGAAAATGATTCCAAATACCATCAAAGGGGCTTATAAGCGCCCAGCATGCACAGAGTGTTTTGATATACAGTGGAGTGTTAATATCATTATCTCTCCTAATACAACATACGGTTACTTTAATCCTTTCCCGCCTCTGTGATCTTGGAAGATCCGACGGATAGAAGGCAAAGAATGAAACGCTATATACAAGGAGACAAAGGGAGAATTAGTCCCCATCCCCTGGATGTGATTTTTTTTTGATTGTTTTGAATGTTGGCTTCAAATATATACCTTTATCAATACCGACTTCTGTATCTTCCACGCTAGTTTGAGTTTGTATGCGACATCAAACATACCTTTTCACACATGTTCTTTCCAGATTTTTTTTTAACACTTACTTAGCAGTTTATAGAAGGAAGTGAATGATCTCCTCAAGCTGCTTACAAATTAAAAAAAAATCTGTGCTTATTAATTATGCAGGATTAGTCTAATTATAATTCAGCAAATTAATTAGCGACAGAAGGTGTTCTGAAACATTGGAGTACATTTGCATGTTAAATGGAGAGGCTAGTCCGTAATATATGTAAATTTATGCATGGCTTCATAGTTTAATTTAAAAATTTGCAGCTGCATATGGTATGGGAGCAGGTGAAAAGTCAGTTTTAGTTTAATGATGCTAACAAACATTGGATGGTGTCCTGTCTCAGCAAGCGAATGCACTCATATCTGCTAATCTATGAATCTGTCATAAGAATATAACGTTACGTAGGTGCTCAAACTCAAGGTCATTAGCGAGTGGACCCATAGGTGCAATAGGTATAAAACTGCAAACTGCAGAGAGAAAGCAATGCAGGGAAGAACCCAAACTCTGAACTTTTTCCCCCACTTTCTCCAGTGTTGCATAATTGGTCATCCAGCCTTCCTTTAGGGAAAGTAACATTCCAGCCTGGTGTATAGGAGTTATCTTTTTGTCTCACTGGTATCTGGTGTGGCAGGTGTAAAACAGTTGTCCAACCTTGATTCTCTTTCCAAATATCCACATTTGCACTCCGTTTCAATTTCCTGGAGTCGTGGGAAAGTTATTACCGAGTTATGAATTAATGGTAGGGTAGAGAGTTTTGCACATTGGCCTCAACCATCTGGCAAAACAGTAAAACCAGCAGACCAGGCAGCAGCAAAGGGCTCTGGGTGTAATTGGTGTTCACTGCTCAGCCTAGCATAGATGAGCTTTGCCGGGAGGGCAGGGAACAGGGCTGCAGGGGAGGGGTGGGGAGGGATGGAGAAGGGGTGCCGAGGAAATTGCACGGGGAGGACCCAGGAAGCTGATGGCTGCCTAACAACTTCATTACCCTCCTTCATTGGAGGAGTCATGGTACCAAAAAGGAGAGTAGATTCATATTCCGATTCTGAAGTCTCACTGAAAGATTTTTTCTGCAGGACGTCTGTAACGGGATTCAGTTTGGCTCAATTCTTTGCTTTTCTGGATGAGATGAAGGGATGGGACAGAGAAGGGGGTATGGGTTAAAAAAACAAAAAAAAAAAAAAAAGGAAAGATAGAACCATGCACATTGCAAAGAGCCCTCTGAAGACGTTCTATGAGAACAATTAGAATTACAAACATGCTTTTAGTGTGGGTTTCATTCCAATTCAAGCCCAAAGAGTTCAATCATTATTTTCATTAATGGTGTCAGATTTTTATCTGAGTGCAAAAACAAGGACTTTTCCTTAGAGATTTTTTTTTCTCCCTATGAGCCTCACGGTGCCAAGCAATGGAATGCAGGAGAATGAAAATGTGTCCGAATATAGAAAGGGGAAAAAAAAAAGAATCCCAACATATAACCCCAGGTCCTCAGAAACTGTAGTGTGTTACTGGTCAGAAATAAGTGGAGAATCAAAGGGGCCCCTGTCTTTGCACCTCCGCGTCTGTTTACGCTCAATTGCTTGCCAGTTGGGCTACGAGAGACATTCACTCCAGAAGAAATCATGAAATGGCTTTGGAATGAAGTCTGTTGGTACGGAGTCAGGTTTACACAGTGTGGGAAGCAGCTCCCTCCTGGCGCCTAAATGAATACAGCAGATCCGTTCAGGAGGCAGCGTGCTCGGTAACGGTAACGAAGAATCTATTGCCAAACCGAAATGCCACTTCCAGGAGCTTGTCATTGGAGTGAGCATCGCATAGCAAATGATTCCACAGAGCCCGTCGCCAGTTAGGAACCAGCATATCGTGCACGTAGCTCCGAATGCTTCTGCTGCCCAGAATCTACTGAAAACAGGGACGAGGACTTCAACCCACCGTCTCGCTGCTGTCCTTGTTCTTTTGCTGCTGTCTGTCGGAATGAATGAATTACACATGTGTGGTTTGTTTCTTTTAATATCGCTTCCTGAAAAATTAAGAGCAATTCTTCAAGTGGAGTACATATTATTGTTGAAGAGATGAGCAGGCCAGGGAGGATGAGATTTGAATTTGTGGCAACTCCCTCTGGAATAATTTTGTTTGGAAAATGGGCTGTTTTAAGGGAGAGAAAGGCACAGCGTGAAGGAAGCGGGGTACCTAGGTGTGCCCGGCCAAAAGTGAAGAGGCTAACTTACTTTGCACCAGGCGCTTACCAAACACTGTGTGTGCATAACTAGTCCTCACTACTGGCCCTGGAAGGTGCTTAATTTTTACTGAAGGTCCCTGATTTTTTTTAGAATAAATTTTAAGCAATCATCGTCATCCTCATCGTCATGGCAGAAGCCTTGAAATCATGTGGAAATGGCTTGGTAGGGACCCCTTGATTAGCCGCCACATATAGAAGTGACACTATCTGCTGCCAAAGGAATTAGCTTACTTACTGGTCTATTTAAAAATCTCCATCATAGGAGATCCTGCTCTGTCCCTCGGGTAATGTTTTCGAAATTTAGCTTTGGTGACTGGATGCTCAAAAAATGTTCTCCAAGATTTAATTCAACTTTTTATGTTACATGTTTGATGTCTAGCTTTTTCTCCCCCGCCCCACAATCTTGATGGACAAATGGCCCTGAATCCTCCTCATCCACTTGAACAATATTTTACATTTTTCTGCAGAGGGCTGAAGCCGTCTGGGCTGCACTATCTTTGGACCATTTGGGGTCTTGAGGAGTTTTGTTTTCTCAGTATCTGATAGACTTGCTTATTATCTTCCTCTGCACATTCCTAAATAGCCACAGAATTTCTAGAGCGTGCAGTCCCTGCTAGGAGTGATAGACATTTTTGTTTGTTTGCTTGTTTTGTTTTTGTGACACAAAGAACCGCTCCACTCACATTCCAGAGTAAGAGGAAGGAAAGGATAGGATCTCCTATGTAGATCAAGGCACCTGTCCTCTGAAACAGGGTGCTGCTTGGCAAGGTGTTCCTCCTCCTCCTCCAGAAGAAGCTTGGCCAAGCTCCCACCAGAGCAACATTTTGCTAAGTGCCAGACAAACTGGGTTCCACTCTTAGCTCTTCGACTTACTAGCTGTTTTACCTTGGGTGAGAAATCTAACCTTTCTGAACCTTGTTTGTGCCCTCTGCAAAATGGGGATTTTAATATTCCTACTCCCAGAGTTGGGAGGATTAAATGAAAGCACGGCTGGCAAATACTGTAAGCTCAATGAATATAGACTATAATTCATTATTATTATTTCATCATCATGAGTCTTTTAACCAAGAAGAGTTCGGGAGGCTGAGTGTAGTCGAAAGAAAGAAAATGTATTGCTTAATTATTTTCTGTAAACTTACTTTCTTTTTCAGACCTAAAATGGCCTTTCATTGAAGTATTCCAGGTGAATAAGCTTTTGTGGTAATACGTCCCTTCCTTAGGAATGTCTGTGGACCTTAAATATTCTATACCTACTCTGTTCATGTGTTCGTATTTGCAGTTTAAAGGGTTGTTTAAATAAATAAACTAGATAGAACATCAGCTCACAAAAATGAGTATTTGATTTAAGCCTAAAGAAGCCAGTTAGTCAAAACTTTTAAATCATATACCTTTTCTGTGGGATCTTGAGGCTTGGTGCCGGCCACCATCGTGCGAGGCAGGTCTCAAGCTTTCTAGCCTGGGCTGACACCTCAATGATCAATAGATTTCTCCAGGACATTTCATCTCCAGGCTGAGGCTGAGACTGGGGCCCACTGCTAACCTTCACCTCACTTGGTGCTGCCTGGGTGTGCCTTCTGTTGGAGGCTCTTGAAGGAGGAAAGTGTATTCTCCTTGTTGTTGGAAGGTTCCAAGAGGATATTTACAGTCAAGGCCTAGATTAAAGCTAGAACACTATCATTGTGATTTTTGTGGGTCTCAAGTGGAAACCAATCATTTAGGGGGGTTCCCACCTTATAAAGCAGAGTGAGCTCCTAAGAGGGCCATTCTCAGGGTGAGAAAATGGACTCATGCGTGTGACTATCCAGCTGGTTGGGGAGCTTGGGTTGCCTGATCCCCCAAAGGATGTTCAACTTGTTGAGAGGATCCTGGGAGAAGAAAGGTGACTGCTTACTCCTTTCAAATGTGATTTTATGACCCAGCCTATCCCTACATTGGGTAGTTCTCAGAGGTGGTATAAGGGCATATTAAGGGAAAGGGGCTATCTCCTTTTTAGAAGCATGCACAAACAGTGAAAGCCAATTGTATTTTAATTTATTGGACTTAAAGAAGGAGGTTTAACAGCTAATCTAGATAAAAGGTGTCTCCATCAAAATCAATGGACACAGACCTCTAAGCACCCACGTGCTTTGGGAGGCTGTATCAACAGTAGATTTAGCTCAGCCTTTGGTGACCCAGCCTGCTAATGTGACCATCATGGCAGAGAAAGAAAACTGGATACAGTATCTCTAATCTCGGTCCCTGGAGAGTGTGGGGCATTCTCATCTCTGTGGTGTGTAAAATGTGGCCATGTCATAGCAGAAGCTCTTTCCAGGGTACAGAATTTGATTTTTTTTTAGGTAATAAGGAGCTAAGTTTCAAAGTAAAAGGTATTTTACATATTATTTTGCACAGCGTAAGGCTGTGTATAATGGTATCTGTTACTAGTCCTAAGCTCACATTTCTTCCATAAGTTCTTTTCTTAAAAGAAGCTATGGTACCTTCCACAGTGCGTGCCTAAAGGCTTTGTTGGTATTAAAATTTTTAAGAAGGGACTAGATCTTGGATTTTGGATCGGAGGCAAATTGAATGGCTTTGTCCAAAAATCTGGAGAAACATTGTGCTGGATTTTGTTATAGTCAGATTATTGGTTGTAGTTCCAGGATCTGGCAACATTATTAACTAGTTACCTTTTCCTGTGATTTAACTTAACTCTGAACATGATCTGTGCATCTAGCTTAAAACTCAGTTCCTATTTGGGATAGGCATAGGACATGTCTAAGCCACTTAGGAGCTTTTACTGTATTCTTGAACAGTACAGAATATTCTGGTATTCTGGAGATTGGGAGGGGGATTTCTCGGGTGGTAGGTAATCCTTGGGATCTTACTTGTATGAGATTCAGGGGTCTTCAGGCTCATCTCAGGACCCGGAGAAGCATATTTTAATGGTTTTGTTGGGTGTTACATGAAGTCAAGGCCTTTGTTTGCCACTGTGCCTCTCAACCTTCTTGGCACGTAGAACACACTCAATATGTGTTGATCAAATGAGTAAATAAATGAATTCGGCAGGAGTTTTTAGTATTAAGCATTTAGTTCCATGTGACTATCTTTGACCTGATGTTTTCCTCTTGGGATACTACAGTCACTCCAAGAAGTCAGAGTCCTTCACTTTTTTGTGGTGTGTGCCTTTTTTAGACCATTGTGAAGTTTGTTTGTTTTTTTTTTTTAAGCAGCTTTATTGAGCCGTAACTTACATACCCTAAGGTCCACCCATTCAAAGCGTCCAGGGCAGTGGTTTTCAGTATATTCACAGAGCTGTGCAGCCATCGTCACAGTGTCATTGATGCAGGAAATGTAGAACACCAGATGGAGCTTGTTTCCAGAAAGATCCGGGCTCCAGAACTTGTGTCCACCACTTATAAGCTATGTGATCTTCGGCAAATTTCTTAAATTCTTGGGGCCTTCATTTTTCCCAGCCGTGGGCTGATTGGTCACTCATAGGGTGGTCGTGAGAATTAAATGTGGTGGAGAGTTGACCCTCAGCAGCCATCTTTCCCTCCCCTCGCTGTCCCTGTACCCTTCAGCTGCCGGACAACACAGGATGGTGAGCAGGGCTGGAGATGGCTCTGACCTGCGATATTCCTGAAGCACCTTCCCTGCCTCAGCACCAGAGAGCAGGATCCTAATGGAATGGGGCATCTTGCCCAACCGCCTGCCCGTCAGCCTTGGGGTACCACCAGCTCTGGGCAAGGCGTCACCCCAGATGCCCCATGTCCCCCTTATTTATTTTTCTTTCCCAGCCTCATCTCAACCTATATCTCAGAACCCCACCCCCTAGCCCTGCCACACCTATTTGCACGTCAAGAAGTCATAGTCTTTTGTTTTTAGTGGTTTCTTCCCCTTTGTAGCCCTTTCTGGAAGGTTCTCAACTCTGCACATTTTTCTTTGCAATCATAGAATATTAATGTTGGAAGGAACCCTAGAGATCCAGTGAAACCCTTCTTTTAACAGTTGAAGACCCTGAGGGCCAGCGATGTGTGGCAACTTGGCTGCATCCTTAGCTGCTAGCAGATTAGCAACTGGCAGTGTCGAGTACGTATTTGCGGAGTAAAGGAATGCCTTTTGGCACATGAGACTGCCTCGGTGACCTGGGGACTAGATTGGAATCTGAGGGTTGGAGTTCACATGTGACCTCACCGCTCCATCCCTTTTCATCCATAAAACAAAGATAAACCTGCAGTTGTTAATGTTCACTCTTAGGAAATGGGATCGGAAGCCTCACGAAGTACAGCGTGCTCAGGGGTTGGGATATTTATGTAGCCAGCGTGGTTCAGAGAAGGTGGGAAGAACTTCTGTCCTGATGAGAAGCTGCACATTTGGTCTGAATCTTGTGATTCATTTTGATTTCCCGTTTCTGAGCGGAGAGAGCTGACAGTTTCCAAGCAGCTCCAGCTTCCAGGGATCCGGACCCAGGGGATTTTGAGAGTATTTGTTCCCTGCAAGTTACCCTGTGGCTAATGGTCGGTACGGTTAGCAAAGGGTTTGCACCAAGACCCTGAACACAGGGGTTGGAAAGGGTAGAGGGGAGAGCACCAGAATACATCAGTAAAAGGAAGAGAAAAAATTGGAGATGTCAGTAAGCCCCAGAATTTCTTTTAATTAATATATATAATTAAAATTTATGTATATATATATATACACACACACACACACATATAAAAATCCAGGTCATAATTATTTCTGGTGCTAGCCATTTAGAAGTAGCAGTGCCTTCTTTTAGAAGATATTCTGTAATGTAAGAGAACTTTCTGCCTCTTTCTCTCTCTTCCCCCACGACCCCTCCACCCCCACATCCCCTCTGTGAACTGCATGCTAAGTCCTCAGTGTGCAGGGGGGCTATGTAGGCTACAAACTCAGCCCCCAGACCAGCAAAGAGTCAACACTGGGTGTTTTCCATCCAAATCACTGTTTAAGGGTCCTAATTTAAAATGAATAAAGCCTTTCAGCACGCTCTGTGTTTCCCTAAATCAATTTGATTTTATGTAAACATTTATCTCTTTTGCACTTTTCCGCCTACCACGCCATCCCTATAATGATGTCTTCATGGACATTGATGTTTCCACCAGATAGATTTTGGAGAGGGGGCGTGGGGAGCTGGGAGTAGAACACACACAGGACGCATTATGAGGAGCCCAGTTGTGGCAAAACTTTCTAAAAATCAAGAAGTGAATGAGAACGAGCACGCAGTTTGGCTTTAGTAGGGTAAGGATGAGGATTGCTGCTCTGGGTGGTGGAGGGCGAATTGTGTGTGGGGGGTGGGGGGGCGGCTATTGTTTGGAAAGAGACTCAAGCGAGGAAAGGCAAGTTTCCAGTGTTGCCCGAGAGCATCTGCATGCATTGTAAGCGACTGTAGCTGACTCCGATGTGAATGTACAAATGGAGGAATGTTTCCCCTTGAAGAAATAAAATGTTTGAATTCTGACCAATCTTTACTTAAATGAAAGCACCACTTCTTTCTAACTTGCTCTGGCTACCGTGGGCAGACATGTCACCGCGCTTCAGAAAGCGGCGGCAGGTTGTGAGTTGGAACACCGTGGTGGCTGGGAAGCAATGCCGAACATGTTCTCTGCCTCGTCCTTCTGCGGGTACCTCCGATGAAGACCCTGACACCTCTGGGCACACGATGCAAAGCCTAACCCCCGCCCGTCCTATAAAAGATTGAAAGGGAGAAACGACAAGCAGATGTTATAAAATCAGGAAAAAATATTTAGCTGTTACTTCCAAATTCACTCCCAACCTTATTTCATAGATGGGGTCAGGAGCATGTTGCCAAATATTTTTAGCAAACAGACAGTAAAAGAGCCTCAAAGACAGAAAATATTCTGAAGAGTCAATTCCCCTTCCGCCCTCCCTTACCATTTACTGTTTATCTTCTCATCAGGTTTTTTTTTTTAAAGTGATAAATGCAATTAATTGGAGTGCTCTCTCATTCTTTTGTGTGATTGTTAAAAAAATAAAAATAAGCGGAAGGTTGTCATGAGAGCGTTTCACCAGCCCTTGCGTTAAAATAGAATTTTTGGAAGCATTGTTGACTTCTACTTATTTTTGTTGGTAAATCCTGGGGAAAATGTATATCTTTGCCTTTAAAGTTCTAATTCAAGGCATGGATGTGAGAGTTCTGAAGGGACTTTGGGACTGCGGTAAAATTTCGTTGTCATAGTAACAGAAAGGGAAATAGGCCTAGCTCACCTGGGACTTTAGCACTGCAAAAGCTGGAATTTTTTTTTTTTTTTTTTAAGGAAGAGGACTCTGCAAGTGAAATAAATGAAAAACTTACTGTATTTTGAAACAGAATTTCAAACATTAACTAGGTGAATTGCTGGAAAGGCTACTCCTGCCATTTTTCTTGGTTGATGTAGTCATCTGCTTAAAGATGCCTAATTTAAAAATCACACAGACAGGTCATTTAGGAGAATACTGGTTTTAAAAAATATGTCTTACAAATGATCACCTTAGATCACGATCCTGTGCCTCTGTATTTTCCTGCATAATCTATAGATGATCTGAAAAGACATTCACACTTGTTATTAATCATAAAACCCTCGGCATACACCTGCGTAGGGGGACTTTGTGTTTGGATGGTAACATACCATTTTCTGATTTTGTAAACATTGGTTGAAAATGTCAGCCCTCCTACATGTGTGAGTATGAAGGTGTGTGTGGGCAGCCAAGAGCCTCCCAGGTGAGGAGCCCTGGGATTCTGAGCCAAATCCTGCCATTTTTAACCCTGGAGCAAGACGTTCTGTACAGTAGGGGTCACTGCTGCGTTTGAAGCCATTTTTGCAGACCGAGTGCTCTAGAAACTCCGGGGGCCGGTGTGCAAACCAGAGCCCAGCTTGTGCACCGCTTAACAATCCCCCACAGGGATGGAGCAGGGGGTGCTGGGCTTGGCGATTGAAAACATCCAAATTTGCAAATTGCACGGGGTCAGCAATGTTCCTTCCCAGGCAGGGCAGGTTGAAATTCCCCAGATCTGAAATACAATCGCTTCCAAGTCAAATCTAATAGAATGCAGCTATATTCTCCCTTAAAATATGTTTACTGAAAAAATGTAACACATTGCTTTCTCTTCGCAGATTCTTTTTAAAATTTTTCCTCAAGTGCAATCAGAATTGTTTGAAAACAGCAGGAAACCCAAGAGACATGAGACGGTTTCAGGTAAGGGGCCCCGCAGATCTCTCCTGTTAAATAAGTCATCCTGTTTTTGCTCTCTTTCTCACACTTTTCCTTTTATATTTTTTTCTTAAAAGCCGTTATTCACCGATACTGCTAACAATATGAAAGATGACTGTACATGAGAACCCGTATCCACTGGTATTGAGGGTTTCTTCATTTTGTAGTGTTTAGGCTTTCTGCCTCCAGTGCCAGAGGCCCACGGAGGGAGGCACCAAGCCATGCTGGAGATTTGATTTTAAGCCCTGAGGCTGCCCACTGCACACACAGCTGCCCACAGCAGGACCCGTGTTCTTGATATTCAGCCACCTTGGGATTTTTCAAAGCAGCTTCTCTGTGTTTTCTGCAAGCAACAGCCTCTGTCTTTCCTTTTTCACCGATTAACTGTTCAGTGGTCTCTCTCCGAGCCTTCGGGAAGGCAGCAGCCCAAGCATCCGTGGTCACTTTAAGATCTCAGCATGACAACAAGACCCACGGGACTGTGACCCAGCTGCCTGGCAGTTAAATCTGCCCCTGGTTTCATCACCCTTGCTGAGGATAGACTGAGGATACGAGCTAATAAAAACAGACCGAGGCAAGAGTCTCAAGCCGGAGACGAGAGCAAGAACAGCCCCTGTCAGCCCCCTTCCTTGAGCTTTGAAGGGCCCATATTTAATTCGCCAAATGGCTTCTCTGCCATTCACACCCCAGCTAAATACGTGGCACCCCTTTCTCCATAGAAAAATGAAAAACATGTTAAACAATAGTATTCAAGCTTGAGATCTGAAAAAATATCCCCGCAGCAACTAGAGAGATGGGGATTATTAGCCTTGGGTTTCAGGTGAGGCAAGTGGGGTTCTAGAAGGTTAAGTAACTCGCCCCTAATCGCAGTATGAGGCGGGTGCAGCTGGGAGCTGGGAGGACTCGTTTGATCAAACTCTTCCCACCACATCGCGGGTGTGGCGTGCGGCATGTTGCGGCAGCTTCTAGGTTTATGCTTCCCCGTTGCCTTCTTGAAATTCTTAATAATTTCAAAACAAGGAGCAGTATATTTCGTTATGCACCGGACTCCACAAATTATGTACTTGGTCCTATCTGTCTCTTAGCGTCTGTGGTTTGGCCGTAGGCAGATGGTCAGGGGCACAGTCCCTCAAGAGTTAATAGGGAGATGGGCATATGCAAGGCCAGTGAGAGTTACTTTGAAAAAAAAAAAATTGTTGATAACCATGATGGGGTTTTTTAAAAAAACAATCTTTCTATGATCAGGACATTTTTTTTTCTTTTTTTTTTTTTTTTTTTTTACAGTATTTAACACTATTACCAACCTCCCTTAAAAGAGTTGAAGCCCTCCTCTCTTTCATGTAGATTCTTCCCCTACTGTATGGTAGGAGGACAAATAAAATCAGCCTTCCTGGGGTCAAACAGGAAGGTCACGCACAGTGGAAGTTCACTGTATTCGGTATTTATTCCGAATAGAAATGTAAATAATTTCAGTCCAAAGAAAAGTGAAATTCAAAAGAATTCCAAAGTGCTTCCAAGACCAAAGCTTAGCTTCATTTCCAGAAGAAATAGAGGCAGGGCAAAGAAGTTGGCAGGTTGGATTCTTATCCCTTCCTGTTCTGACTCCACATCCAAAGAGTTTTAAGTTTGAGAATACTCGTATAAATGGGAAGTGGCTGCTAATAGAATGCCTTGTCATTTTATTTCTCCCAAATTTTGGAAATGTCTTCATAAAGCTAGTGCATGCTAATATATCCTGCCCTTCTTCAGTTATTCACTATGGTTTTTATTGTGCCTGAGCATTTAACTGGCTTAGAATAAATATTGTTGATCTCAAAGAGTTATGGAGTTCTCATTCTATGTGAAAGTATTCGACTTTTGCAAAGACAAGGGAAAATATTTTTTAAAAGTTTGTGGATTTTATGATTGTCTTATTTATTGGGTAGACTTAAAGTCAACCGGCAATTTTTTTTTTTACATTTTTTATTGAGATAAAATTCATATAACAATTTATCATTTTAACCATTGTAAAGTGTACAATTCAGTGGCTTTTAGTATATTCACAGTGTTGTGCAATCATAACCCCTATCTAATTCCAGAACATTTCCATCATCCCAAGAAGAAATCCCGTATGTCCCAATTCCTATTTCTCCCCAGCTGCTGGTAACCACTAAATTACTTGGGTTTATCTACTCTGGAAATTTCATATAAATGGAATCATACAATATGTGGCCTTTTGTGTCTGGTTTCTTTCACTTAGCATAATGTTTTCAAGGTTCATCCATGTTGTAGCGTGTATCAAGACTTCATTCCTTTTCATGGCTGCATAATATTCCATTATATAGATATATATGATGTTTTGTTTATTCATTGTTCACTTAACACTGGAGTTATTTCTACATTTTGGCTGTTATAAATAATACTGTTAATATTCATGTACAAGGTTTTTTTGTGAACTTATGTTTTTAATTCTCTTGGGTAGTACACCTGAGAGTGGAATTTCTGGGTCATATGGTAACTCTTACTTTAACTTTTTGAGGACATGCCAAACTATTTTCCACAGTGGCTACACCATTTTACATTCCACCAGTAATGTATGAAGATATCAATTTCTCTAATTCCTTGCCAACACTTGTTTTTTTCCCGTTAAAAAAATTCTAGCCATCCTCTGGGTGTGAAGAGGTATCTCATTGTGGTTTTGATTTCTTGATCCCCAGTGACTAATGATGTTGAACATCTTTTCATGGACCTACTTCTCATTTGTGTATCTTCTTTGGAGAAATGTTTGTTCAAGGCCTTTGCCCATTTTTTTAGTGGAATGATTTGTCTTTTTATTATTGAGTTATGAGTTCTTTATATATTTAGGTTTTAGACACCTTATCAGATATGTGATTGGCAAATATTTTCTCCCATTCTGTGGGTTATCTTTTCACTTTCTTTCTATTATTTTAAATCTGTTTAGGTGTGATTACAAGTCTTTTAACTTTCTGGATAGTGTTCTTTGGTGTGCAAAAGAACTGGAAATTTTTATACTGTACGTAGACTCTCTTAAGAATATAACCTTCAGTGAAAGTTCTCTCACATGGAGAAGGCTACAGTGAAGACAGGCTTGGCTGTGTGCTCTAATGGTCAAATAAGAAACTTAGATCAGGTTACAAATATGAAACAAAACCAGAGCTAGTAAGTAATCGTGGTGGGGAGAGCCATCCGAAGGGATGGTGACTTTTAGGAACCCTGGAATGTGTATCTCATTCATGACAAAGGTAATCATTTTAAACCACATGGATAATTTCTTCAATTCTCTACTTTTATTATATGATCAAACATAGATTTAATATGAAGGGTTCTTTTGTGAGGATTTACTCTGAATGGGATAGAGATATGAAACATTTCTAACCAAATTATAAACTCAACCAAACTCTTCCATCTTTCCTCTTTCCCCATCCCTAAAACTGGTAGAACCTGGACTATTTTTCCAAAAATGATCTAATGAGAACAAAATTGTGATATCAAACTTGTTTTCAAGCCTGAACCAACCCCCTCTTTAATTCAGTTCAAGTCTTGAACTGAACTAGGACATAAAAAATATTTCTTGAAACGTGGTGGGTTTTAACCCCTTTTTGGCCCAGACCCCTTTATGAATCTGGTAAAAGCTATAGTCTTTGTCCTGACAAAAGAACTACATTTAAACAAAGTTTTAATTAAAATGTCAGGGGTCCCCAAAGCTCTTGAAACATCTCTGAAGCTTCTGTGGATCCCTAATCAAAATAAATGAAATTCATCTAACACCCATAGGCATCTGTAATGTGAATTAACCCTTAGCGACGGGGATCTGTCCACTTAGAACATTTCTGACGCGCTCTCGGCTTTAAATGCCGTCAGTTCTTGGACAATTCCTGGATCCGTGGTCTCAGACTTCACCCTTCCCTGGAGCCGCAGGCGCATAGCTCTGCTTCCCTCCTGGGCATCTTCCCTCGGATGACTAATGAGCACATGTTCAAAACAGAAGTCAGTACTTGTTCCCCGGTTCATTCCCTCCTCTTTCATTGTCAAAGCGTGGCTGCCTCCTCCTGAGTATCTGCTAAATCCATCCCTCTCTCCTGAGAGACTGCACTGGGCTCCTGCTTCTGCTCCTTCCCCGTCTAACCCATCCCAGCGCCGGTGCCAGAGTCACCTTTTCAAACGTGTCATGAATATCTACTGTCTGTGGACACAGAGCTCAGATTTAAAAAGCTCAGTATGTTCATCCTAGCAAATCGTCTGCCACACCTATCTCCCGAAGTCCCCACGTGCCCAGCTCTCACCATGCACCCATCACTGATTTCCATTTCATCTTGGAAGCTTTCCGCATGCTCGCCTCTCTGCCTGGGACCCCTTCACCCCTCTCCAAGTTGTGACACCTTCTCATACTTAAAGACTACACCTGAGTGTCACTTCCTTAGTGATGCATTTTCTGACTTTTCCAGGCAGAGCTGTTGGCTTCTTCGTCTGTGCCAACGCCGTCTGCCCCACCGGCCTCTACTCTGCCACTTGTCACAGCGTCTTGCAATTCTTATCTCTCCAGTAGACTCTGTGCTATTTGAGGGTAATTGGTATGTTTTATTTATTTTTTTATTTCTCTCCAATGTCTAGCACAGTATCAGTACTCCATAGGGCTTAGTAAACTGTTATTAAATAAATTTTTAAGAGACAGGAAGGAAAAAGAAGAAAAAGTTATAATTTCTAGGACCCCCGAAGTATCTAAATGCATGAATTGTGCATGCACAAAATCAATTCTGCCCTCCTTAAAATGGAACAATTAGGTGAAACACCCAGATTAACAGCTCAATGAAGGAAAGGGAAAGAAATTTATGTCTAGTTTCAGCTGACAGGCCAGTTAAGACATAATGAACCCCATTCTTTATTTCCCTGCATTGTGGGTGGAGAGCAGGCATTTGTAAAATCAGAAGAAAATCAAGCCAGAAAAAGGTGGCTAGGGACATTGTCATTTCCCACATTCAGATTTTCTAGAAAACAGGAGACGTTGACAACAATTTAGGGCTTATTATTGCTAATTCACTGGCTGGGGCTGCTCCAAGGCATGGTGAGAACATAGGCGCACTCGTCCATCCCTTCATTCACCCGCCCAGTGTTACTGAGGAAATTCCATGTGCCAGCCACTATCTCAGGTGCAGGAGATACAGCAGGAAGCAAATCAGATAAAATCCCTGCCGTCGAGGGGCTTACATCTGAGTGGGGAGATACAGCAACTAAAATGAGCTGTTGACATAGCCTAGGTCTGCTGCTCTGTGATCTTCAAGTGACTGTCCTGGGAGCCGTGGGCCCCTGCCTGGTGCCAGTTGTGTTCATGGTGCCTGCTGGAACTCAGCGGTGTGGCCAAGTGCGGGTTGTGTGCAGCGAGGTGGTACCCACCGTTATAACAATGGCAAGTGTGGACACCCTTCCAAATAGTTTGCAGAGCTTCCCACAGCAGCATCTATAACAGAACACAAATGTCAGTGGATCTTTGACTTGACACTGGGGAGCTTAGGGGCCTGGGTTCCAAGTTTTTACCCTCTGCCTCAAAAGGACTTTATTTTTAAAAGACATGATCACTGCAGGGGGCTGGGGTGTTTTCTGTCCTGCAGGAAGCACTGGCTTGTGCATTAGGTCATTCTGGACTTGGTAGCATTCTGGAGTTGGCAGCCTTGATGCCTTGATGCATCTCCGACCCCAAAACCATTTTTAATTGAACTCCTCCTTCCAACTTAGAGTTTGCTTATAGTTAGAATAAAGATTCTACCCCCCATTTGCTGAACTTTTCTGGGAGACTTGTGGGTGTCTCAGATTCACCCCCTAAATTGCTTACTTTTTAGATTAGGTCCACCGAAATAATAATTTTTTTTTCCTTCTTTTTTTGAGACAGAGTGCAGTGGCATCATCATAGCTCATTGTAACCTCAAACTATCCTCCTGCCTCAGCCTCCCTACAGGCACATGCCACGATATCCACCTAATTTTTCTATTTTTAGTAGACATGGGGGGTCTCACTCTTGCTCTGGCTGGTCTTGAACTCCTGGCCTCAAGCGAGCCTTTGACCTCAGCCTCTGAGAGTGTTAGGATTGCAAGAGTGAGCCACCATGCCCGGCCCATTTTTGATTTATACAGTGACGCTAGGCAGAGGACTGAGATACATGCACAGGTGGTGCCATCCCGGATATGACATCAGCAGGTATGGAAGGACACGTACATGTCTAGTGAATGGAAAGTCATTGCAGGGGCTGGGCTGGGCAAGGCGTTGGTGCTGAGCTGACTCCAGGTTGCACAGAAGCCCAGGATGGGCCTGCTGGAGGGACACCTGGACAGGGGTTTGAAGGAGATCAGGGAAAGGATTGGAGCTTTGTTGGGGACACCACCTGGTGTGTCTGCCAAGGCACTGAGGAGGGCACGGTGCAGGGGAGAAGTGGGCTGAAGACACAGGGATCTGATCAGAACGAAGGCAAGTTGAGGCCGTGTGGGGACTGACTGACATCCACGGGGCAGCTGGAGCACGTGAGAGGCCTGTCACCACGACATGCTGGATTCACCAACTGCCCGAGACCGACGGGGAAATTAATGTCTCTGACAAAGACACCCCGTCCACACAGCTGGGCGCTCGCCATTAGTCGGTTTTGCTGAACGACGCGAGAGCAAAGGGCACGGCTACTCATGTCTTGGAACGGGGCCAACAGCCAGCCAGCACCCCTTACGATTTTTAAACCCCCGGCTCTTACATAAAACTTTTTAACGGCACCACCGTCTATTTTCCTTAAATAAAAAACGTTGAATGTTTCTCTCACACCCGTGGAAGAGGGAAACGAGAGTTTAAATTAACTCCAAATGGTAAAAATTTAATGCAGCTCCAGCTGCCTGCAGGTTTCTTCAGTTCAAGTCTCCCCGTTCGAGAGCTACTCCAGCTGCTCTGGGAGCTCATCCGCCGTCTGACATTTGCGGTGCTACCGAGCAGTGGTTGTAAAGCACATAATGAAAATCATTTGACTTATGGCCTCTCTGATCAACAGGTGAGTCCATTATCTGGTGGTAAAACAAACCAGAGAGTACAAGTTAAGAAATCGTAATTATCTATTTGGAGTCAGGAAAAAAAAATCTCCGAGGGTCAGAGGATCTTTCATTCATTCTAATGCTTTAAACTTAAGGAAGGCTTTCTGGGGTTGCTTCCAGCTTTTCTCTGGCATTATAACCTTCTGCCGCTCTGACCTCTGACCTTTGGTGTCTTGAATGGGGACAGGAATGGGGGTGACACAAATTTTGACCAACTCACATGGGAAACGTGTTTTGTTTGTGGGAGAAAAGGGAGGGACGTGAAAACAGGTAGTTGCTTAAATAACTTTTGGGAAAGAATATGTCAGACTTCAGTTAGGGGGAAACAAAATCTAAATGCTCAGTTATTTTAGGGGACTGGAATTTGTTCACTAAAACCTACCTCTGAACCCATTCCAGAGCAGTCAGATGCAGGACTTCCTGGAAAGCAAAGCTTGCTTATTTTCTGCAGTAAGAGTGCGTGGTTCCTCAGCTGCTTCCCGGCCCTTTGTGCTCCTGAGTTTTGGCCGAGCACAGGTGATTCAGGGGGCCCTGGGGCTAGGGCTTGGTGGAAGAGATCGGCCAAGCCAAAGAACTGCATCAAATATGTTACAGTTCCCCTGCGGCTCTCAAAGCTTTTGCCAGTAAAACACGGCCCCTTGACCACAACCATTCCACGTGGCACACATTTTAGAAGGGAAAAGCGATGCATACAATGAGGTGGAGTGGAAGTAGCGGGTGTCTTTGGCCTTTGAGATGAAGGGACACGCAGTGTCGTAGAGCAGACGAAAGATCTTCAGGCTCCTCGATGACATGAAAATCTGGTTTTCAAAAACTGCCACTTGATTTCTGTACATTTTCAACTCAATTTTTAAAAGCAAACTCTTAATGGTGTTCACCTTAAAGACAAATTTGCCAAAACACACCAGCCAGAAAGCTCTTGGGCATACTGCTCCACTCGTGCTGATTAGAATTTAAAAAAAATTTTTTTTAATGTGCCAGAATAATCATCTCGGTAACTCCAAGTTGTATAACTTGATGTTTTTCAGTTTTTCAAGACCTATCTCAAATCCCACTTCCTTGATGAAAATGTCTGTGTCTGCTTCAGTTCAGGCTGATTCTTCTCATCCTTGGGCCCCTAGCATATACAATGGCCACACAATTGAGTTCCCAGTGACATATTACAATATAGTAATATTTTCTGGTTACGTCTGGGTTTGTTATGTGTCATCAGCTGCGTGGTGAGCTCCTTGAGGTGGTGACACTGTTTTCTGTAAGCCTCCGTGGCATGTAGCACGGTGCCTGGGATGACTGATGGAAACACAGCGCTGTCTGGTTGCTAAGAAAGTATCTTCTTGGGAGTTAGGTCATTAACGCCACAGTCCCCGCTCCCTTGGCGTGAACAATCCAGAATGCCCCACATCTGTCTCCGTGGTAGTCAACTTTGTGTTCTCCTGTCTGGACTCGATACTTAACAGAAAATTTAGCCTTAGGGAATATGAAACAACAGCCGTTGCTAAGAATTCTGGGAACTTCTTTTTTTTTAAAAAAGAAAAAAGGACAAAACCCATGCTTGTGGGGTAGGTGTTTAAAGGTAATTTTGAAGACTCGGGAGTCCAGTAAGAAAGAAGAATCTGGGCTTTAAATCCGGCTTGAAAATAGGATATGTGCCAAGAATAAAGTGGTAGGGCGAAACAAATTGCAGTGGCCAATTTGTTTGTTGTTAGCTTGGGTTGAATTCGTCGAGGCTTAGACAGAACAGTTTCTTTAGATTCACCTTGCCAATTATGAGAATTAGCGGGTGTATAAAAACCCAGCATGTATACATATTTCTTCTCACAATACGGACTCCCAGCTCGGTTGCCCGCCGTAGCCAAGAGTCTGTCTTGATTATTCTCTGTCCCCTTAATGGTCTCTATGTCCTGTTCCTCCTTCCACAGGTGGAAAATAAAACCCCACATAACAGTTATGCTTTGGTAAAGCTGAAATAACATATAGAGCAACCGAACAGTTATAAGGGAAAAGCACATCATGAATTTAATTCTATTTCCAGATGTAAAATGTCATAAAGAATTTTTTTCCATACGTGGCAAAATAACAGGAATTTTCAAGACCGTTTTATTTAGCCGGGTGTATGCATGTTCATAAGTACGGTATCAGAGTCTTCAACGTCGAGTGTGCTGTAAATGCTACGTGTTATGGCTTTGCCGAGATTAGACTACCAAAGGCCCCACATTCAGCCAGGGGGTGCATGACCCTCTTTGAAATGGTAGAGAACTGTGTCTGACTAATGGCAGAATTCGGTATGTTTTCAAAGCAAGAACTCTGGTCCATATGGGGAGGTTTCTAACTAGTGTAATTATTCTCTAGTGACTACAGACACTGGAATTGTCGTCTGTTTCAAAGAGCAGATCATTTGGTCATTCCACACATTTTTCATTTTGACTTCTCTTTTTCTTTTTAGCTTCCTTGTATGAGACTTAGGGTCTTTGCAGGAACACCTGGGTATGAGCTGAAAATGGATAGCTGGGCTAGAGCCCAAGCCGACCATTCCTCTGACTTGTGTAACTCAACTAAATCATGCAGCTAGAGCTCTGAGGATAGATATAAAAAACAAAACAAAACAAAACAAAAAAAACCCCACAAAAAGCCAAGGGCATTTTACAATGAGGTGTAAAAATAACCCAAGGGTGGGAATAAGTCCGTTTGGTAAAAGTCTCTATGCCACATGCTGTCATTCTGATACCAAAGAAACAGCTTCCCTATTGGAAAATTAGCTGTACAGGCAGATTAATAGATGTGTCCACCTGAAGGGTAACTCCCATAGTGGCCTTTTACGAGCAGGAAAGGGTTCTTTACAACTCAGCTCCTGCTTTGTATAAATTATTGGACTGAGGGATGCAGGAGAACTTTTGGGTAATGAGGAAGAAAAATAGAATTTGGGAAAGCCAGTCCATTTCGTGAGTCCTTTTAGAAGACTGCTAAAGTATTTGTAGATTTCGTGCTTAAAACTTCCTTGTATTTTTCAAGGGGAGATGCAGACTTTTTATTCACGTCTCTATTTCTGTATAACCAATGAATGCTGCTGTATAATGAAATGATTCAAAATGAAACCTACCACTCTCTCCAATTGTTCTGTGTTTACTGAGCTGGCCTCACCACAGATTAGAGACCACATCAAAGCAAAATAAAAAATGACAAAAAGTGCAAACCACATTCACTTAAAAAAAAAATGCAAGCCATTTCAATTGATCCCAACTTCTCTTTCTTGGAACCTTGGCTTTAAGGTACCTTGTCATAAATAAATTGGTTGTTGCTTTTGCATTGAATTGAAATGTATCAGTGGAGGAGAGCTATCATCACCCATGACTTAATTTTCAGAAGTGCAGGCTTTCCTATCAGAGCTTTGAGCTGAAATACAGACATATCAACTCTGAGAAATAAATGAAAACTGTCACCGGTGTCAGCAGCAGAAACTGGGGGTCCATCCCGCACAAATTATGGACATCTGTATTCTTAATTGGCATTCTTTAGGGCCGTGCCAGCAGATTGGCAGTGCCAAGAGAGTCCGACAGCCTCAGAAAAGAGGACGTAACAAGTCTAGGTGACGAGAGTTGTTGATGGGGCAGAGAAGTTCCTTTGTATGGAATACTCTCCGTGTGTTACAACGCAGGCAATTTTTAGTTCTAGGCACTGCCGCACGGCACCTTTTATCCATCCTAAATTTGCTATTTTTAAAGCAGATCAGTTTGTGATCTTAGGAGAACAAGTAGTATTGATGGTTATATGATTAGAAGACTGTTGGCAAAGATGCACACAAATAGTTAACAAGGTAATGGTAAGAAATGTTGACCTTGATTTGTTTAGCTAAGATGTAAAGATTTTTGAAGGTCAAAGGTGTCCTTGTGTAGTGTTTTGGAGTCTAACTGTGCCTGACCCTCTAACATCAAGCTGCTGTGGCCTGCAGTTTTGAAGAGTGAAGCAAACCAGGGGGAAAGCGGGAAGGGGGAGAGAACAGGAAATGGAGTGAGGTGTTTCAGGAAGTTGTCAGGGGTTGACTGATTGATTCCAGATGGAAAGGGTCAGCCTTCGTGACCCAGGAAATACTCACTAGGGGAAAGAAGTTGGCTTGTGGAAGGGGAAGGCCTGGGAGTGAGATGATGTTGGAATGCACATTCCACTTCCTTTAGTCTTAAAACATTCAGAAATTTTAACTTCTCTGAATAGAATAATATCAGTGTTGTCATCATTCATCAGAAAACAGTGAAGGAAGTTAAATTTGAAGCTTTGACTGTACCATATATACCTTCACCTGCAAAATGTAGTTTATTTCTCCAGAAGTAGAGCGAAGGTATGTAAATTCAGTATTTAAGTGTGTGTCTCCATGTATGGGAAGAACCACCAAGTATGTCTGAGTTTATGTTGTGGAGTTTGTGAATTAAATCCATTACGTTTTGCAAATTCAGTTTAATTGGCAGGCTCTTCTAGCTACCTCCCTGTCTAAGATATTTGCAATATTAAATCTTGGAACTTGCCTCATATCTATATGTGTACATGCACACGCATATACATTTGGACATAATTTAAAATCTTGTAATAAATTTTACGGACACTGAAATAATTCAGGTTAATTCCCTTGCTGTCATGAGAGGCCAACTCGAGCCAGAGAGAGATTAAAATTTATTTCCATTGTTAATAGAAAATAATGAAGTGCATCTGAACCATCAGGGTATGTCATTCGGGAAATGTTCACTTTGGAACTAAGTCTCACTCCACCCAAATGGACAATGATGAAATCAGCTGGCTCGAGAAAGCCCCATATTTTGTGGCAGGAATGCATGAGGGGTATTAATGGACGGTATGACAAGGAGCTTGTGGAATGAATTAGAGCAGCCTCAGAGAGGAGGCTCTTTCCATCCACATAATTCTCAGACAGTGCCCGGGTTCGCCTCACTGTGCCTGTGACAGCTGATTAACAATTAAAGCCAAAAATATCCTCCTGATTTTATTAGTTTTTGTTTTTCTTTTTGCTTTTTCCCAGAGATGACAGTCACATCTTGGAAAATGCATTCACACACACAATCTCTAAGGGTGGTATAAGTCCTCTTTCTTCTCCCCTTTCTCCTATTATTTTTGGAGGGTGAACAACCTTCACCTTCTGTCTTTACCTTCCACTGTGATGTGATCTTGTGCTTTGCTGAGATGGCTCTGATAAGAACGTGTGCCTCGGTGCCCTTGCAGAGAGTGATGGATGCTTCCGCCTTATGGTTGCTGCCATGTGATAGGAACTTTCTGGAAGGACTTTTCCCAGATTCTAACATGTTAACGTGGACACAATTGAAAACAGACCCAGAGCTAGACAGGTTACACCCCTGAATTGTGAACAATTATATTGATAATTTTCTGAAATGACAGCCGAAGTTCCTTTGAGTTTATTCTCTGAATCCTCAGGGCCTGTCCCTAATACGTGACGTGTAGTAGAAGCTCAGTGAATTTCCGTTGGGTTGGATGATTGAAACTCACTTATATCCATGAAAAATTTTGTGTATGCTACTGTGCCCATGGCAGGAGGCTATATGAGATGATTTGTGGACTTACAGGTTTTAGGCATTCCCCAAAATGTATTACATTAAAAATATATAAAAATTTTAATATTTTTAGATGGTATCTAAATTTTTAGATACCATCTGAAAACTCTAGGGCAAAAAAAAAAATCTGAAGAGTGTTGCTTTGGTGGTCGTAGGGCTAGGATTAACTGGGAAGGGACACAAGGTAACTGTTGGGGGAGATGGCAATCGTCTATATTGTGTAAACTATACAGCTAAGATTTGGGCATTTCAATGCATGCAAATTTCACCTACGAACCCCCCCAAACCTGTGACCTTCGTCATCATTGAGTAGGGGGTAGGGGGTGGGTAGTGGTATGCAATAGTCCTCCCTTGTCCATAGTTTTGTTCCCCCGTCTTCAGTTACCTGAGGTACAGTACAGTAAGATATTTTGAGAGAGAGAAACCACATGCATACAACTTTTATTGCAATATATTATAATTGTTCTATATTATAATTAGTTATTCTTACTGTGCCTAATTTGTGAATTAAACTTTATCATAGGCATGTATAGGCAAAAGCATAGTATAGGTGGGGTTTGGTGCTATCCAAGGTCTCAGGCATCCACTGGGGGTCTTGGACCGTCTCCCCCTCAGATAAGGGGACTGCTTGCAATGAAAATGGCAATATTTTAACAATTCTTGAAGCTGGATGGCGAGTACTGAGCATTCATTGTGCTATCTTGTTTCTTTTGTTTGTTTGAAATTATTCATAATGAAAATGCCACCTAATTCTTCCATATTAAGGGGTAAGGCAGAACCAACCCCTCACCCTCTTTATTTAATAAGGAAGGAAGGAGTGGCAGGACAATTACAAGTAGAATATCAACCAATTTAATTTGGGGGCAGGCAGGAAGAGTCATTTTTTAAACACGGCTCCTCATTATGTACCTATTCAATGCCCTTCCTCAGTAGGTCTATACATATGCATGAGTATGTCTATAACAAGTTCCTTTCTCAAAAAAATAATTGCCATGTGTAACTGACATGAGCTGAGAAGTAGACTCGCATCTGAGATGGCTCATCTTCCCGGGTCAAGGAAGTTGGTGGTAGGTACACCCAGGTCTGCTGTCTTCTGCTACAGTTGGTGGCCTTTGCTAATCTCCAGCCCTTTGGACTTCTCCCACACCCCCGATCTGCAGCACCTGTGATGGCGGAACTCAGTTTAACACCATTCTGTGTGCTCTTGTTTCATGTGTTACCTATGTTTCTCCAGCCTGAAAGCAAGCTCTTTGAGGGTAGGGGTCATGCCTCTGAACTGTTGGTATCTAGTCTTATGTATGCCTTTCTAGAACCTTCCCCAGAGCTTAGACCATGGGAGAATGTCAGTGAGTAATGTCATCTGTCTGTGGACTGGTCAAACAAGGCAGGGGCAAGGCAATTAGGACACAGACTTGTCCCAATTTAGCAGCACCAAGCACTGTGCTTAATGCTTTACGTATATTATAGGTTGAGAATTCCTTATCAGAAATACTTGGGATCAGAAGGGCTTTGGATTTCAGATTTTGGAATATTTGCATTATATACTTACTGGTTGAGCATCCCTGATCCGTGGAATGAAATCTGAAATGCTCCAATGAGCATTTCCTTTGAGTGTCATGTTGGTGCTTAAAGAGTTTTGGCGTTTGGAACGTTTCAGATTTCGGATTTTTGGATTAAGGATGCTCAACCTGTATCTTATCTTATCCTCATTTTATCTCATTCAGCCCTGTGACGTGTAGGCATTGTTGTTTAGGTTTTACAGATACAAAAAACTGAGATTGGAAAAGGTTGAGTAATTTGTCCATGGTTACAAGTTAGAAAGAGCAGCAGGCCTGGGATTTGAATTCATTTCCCTCTGACTTCAAATCCAAGCTCCTCCACTGTTCCACCCCTCTCTCCCCGCGTCCTGTTAGAAACCACATGCCCTACGTTTTCACCACTGAATTCCAGCAATCTTACCTTCTCACCAAATTCTACACATCTCTGCCACTGCTCTCTAGTGGGTGGGGACACCACAGACGGTTCACCAGCCGGCATCTTGATGCCCAGCGTGATGTTAGGATGCGTCTGAAGTGCAGGACCCCGTTCCCAAGCTTAGAGAAGTGACCTTCCAGCTGCTGTTTAGAGCTTAGCTTCCGGCTGGCACACTCTGAGCTTCCTGTGGTGGAGGTTCCGCCGGGAAGGTGGTCCAAGTCCTTTGATAGGGAACTAGGTTTCTGGACCCAGCAGGTGGATGGGTAGTTTCCCCACTTTATTACACGGTCATGGTTTGAACCACAAACATGTAACGATGCATGGGTGAAGGGCAGCCTCTTTTTCTGTGAAGTTCTGCCATGGTTACAGGAGGAGGAGAACCTGTTGGGCTACTGAGACCATTGCCTGTCCCCAAGCTCCATCCTGTCCCCCTCTGCCATAGGCAGGTGTGGCAGAACAGAATTTTGGTGCATTTACTACTTTACGTGAAACTAACCCCACCGCCCCTCCCCACCTTTTTGCTTTAAATACGCAGGTTGTGTTGTCGACGACGGTGAACGTGGATGGACACGTCCTGGCTGTTTCCGACAACATGTTTGTGCATAACAACTCCAAGCACGGACGGAGGGCGAGAAGACTCGACCCTTCGGAAGGTAGGACCGTCTGTGCCGAGCACGGCAGACAAGTGAGATTCTCCACCTACTTCCTCGTTGGAATTTCAAATTTATGTCTCGGAGTCAGAGTGGAGAAAGGACACAAAACCATGTGGGTTTTGAAATGAGGTTGTAAACGTGGACTCCAGCCCATGCCATCGTCCGCCCCACGCGTCTCCCAGCCGGTCCTGCGTCCTCTGCTGCCTCTCAGCCTCTTCCGCTCGGTCCTGTGTTTTTCTGTTTGCTAGACGGGCACTTCAGGCAAATGTAGGCCCATGACATCTTAGTTAAACAGGAACATTACGGTGCCAGACATGTATGAATAAGTGTCAGATGTGCCCTTAAACAGATTGTGGACAAAACAAAACAATGTGCAGAATGAAACTGACACTAATTGATTTTTGTTTGCTTGGACAAGAAGAGCTCTGTGTAGTTTTCCAAGTGCATTAAAGTAATTAGAAATACCGGTCACTGTTAAACTTCAAGTTGTCCAAAAAATTAAAGTATATCGATGAAGATAACTGACAAACCTCAGTAAATTCCATGTTAGTTATTGCCCCTCTTTCCACGCTCCCCAACTCACTGGTGCAGGAAGACCTTGTAATGTAGAATGAATGGTCAAATTAGGCTACTATTTCAGTGTGATGTTTTGCTATACAGTGCTTTCCAACCCCCACCCCAACTCGGCCCTTAAAATGTATCTCGTATCATTTTAAATAGGAATTAATGAACTGAAAGAAAATGATTGAATCAGTAAAGAATTCGGAGTGGTGTTAATTCTCCCACAGTGGGCACTGAAAGGGGAGAAGAAAATCCCAGGGTTCAGAACTAGGAACCCATCCAGTTTCATTTGACTGATTGGATGTGATTGACGGGCTGTTCAAAGGGGGCTCATGTTTTTGGAGTCCTGCCAAAGTTCTCCTCCACCTTCGACCCTGTCAACTTTGGAAATGGAGTGATGGATTGACTTTAGTTATGGCCTGAAAACCATATTGGGTTCCTGTTGGGATGCAAAGTCCAGAGGCCTCGGCCATATGGACGAAGGGGAGAAAAATCCTTCCTATAAAGTTGGGAGAGTGATTAGAAATTGTCTCTTGGTAGAGCTGGAAAAAAACCTTCCGCTATCATAGATTTTGTTTTCTCCTTGTCTCTCCCTCTCTAGCATATTAGTGGGCCTTGTAAATCTTAACATCTTGGGGCAGAGGAGGTGGGGAGAGAAAAGGGATTTACACGTTTCCAGTGTAATCAACTTATAAAAATATGGGCAAAAACAACAGACTTTAAAAACACCCTTTGCACAATTAGCTAAGTGTTTTGCTTTTTCGTGTATAACGGTCAACTCATTAGGCTTTAATGACTTGGTGAAAACCAACAACCAATTAGGGAATGGTGGCAAGTGAACAAAGCTCAGCTTGGACTTCTTGCAATGACCAACAGCTTTCAAGAGCAGCCCATTCCCAAAACTCCAAACTTCAAACCCCTAAGAACAGACCTGACTTTTTCTTTCCTATCTTCTCAGCTACCCCCTGCATCAAAGCCATCAGCCCAAGTGAAGGCTGGACCACAGGAGGAGCCATGGTCATCATCATTGGAGACAACTTCTTTGATGGTCTCCAAGTGGTGTTCGGGACCATGCTCGTCTGGAGCGAGGTAGGCAAAGGCAACTTGTTTTCTTGATTTCCTTTGGCCCAGAGATTGTTTTGATGCAGGGAAACTAGTCGTTCCTAGATCATCAGTGGCACGAACACACATTATTGAGTACCTGCTACTTTTTATCCCCAAGGATAAAAAGACATAGACATCATAACAATTACAGGGACATACTCCTTAAAAACACAAATACCCATTGCAGTATTATTTAAAATTGTGAAAAATTAGAAGTAGCCTAGATGTGGGATAATAGGAGAATGATAAAATAAATGATGAAATATCGTTCCACCATTAAAAATTATGTTTTGAAAAAATTCTAATGATACAGGAAAAGGGATATGTTTACTCTATAGCACTAAATAGGAAAAAAATCAGAACAACAGAGTCTGTGGATGTAAAATCTAATTATGTAGCACATATCCATAGAAAAATATTAGAAACATAGCAAATGTTAGTGTTGGTTTTCTCTATAATGTTTGTATCTTTCTTTATATTTTTCTGTAGTTCCCAAATTTTCTAAATTGGATTTATTTTACTTTCACAATCACATAAAACACACGACAAAAAGATAAGTAATGGTGCTAAGTTGGGCATGGCAAAATGAATATTTGAAGTCAAAAGCAGTATAGGAATTCCGCGGAGGGAATGATTCCAGGGATGCGAGTAGGGTGGGCAGCAGGAGGTGGGAGGGACTTGAGCTGGGCTTGTGGGAAGGAAAGGACCTAGGAAGGTCGGGTTGAGAGGAAATCCTAGGGTGAGGGGGAGAGAGATGAGAGACATAGGAACAGGGCCATTCGGAGGGCATTTGACACCGTGAGGCTAGCGCAGAGAGAAGCCCTGGGGAGCGGCAGCAGGAGCCGCTCTGTCCTGTGTCCGCAGTGATGACTTGTCTAATAGGTCATTTATTTCCCTGCCTGTCCATTCTGCAGCTAATAACTCCTCATGCCATCAGAGTGCAGACCCCTCCTCGGCACATCCCTGGAGTAGTGGAGGTGACATTATCGTACAAATCCAAACAGTTCTGCAAAGGAGCCCCAGGAAGGTTCATTTACACAGGTAGGTGAGAAAAGGATTCCAAGAGATCCTGGCTTCTGGTTCACCTGTGCTCTGGTTCCCAGTTTCTCCACTTTATCATCATCCTAGTTTTCTAGATCTTTCTCCTAGTGTGGGAACAGTGGACCGAGTGATAGACATTGAATGGGGAAATGTAGACTCGATTCTGAATTCGTATTTTAATTTAGCAACATCTGCATCATCTGGGAGATAGTCACGGTGGCTCATTGAAGGAACACACCTTTACAAACGTAACTCTGCTGGCACGAGGCTAGAACAGTCTTTTATACAAGCAATCAGATAAAAAAAATTAGACAAGGTTGTTGGCTGTCACTAAATTTTCTTGAAAAGATTCAAGAAAGTTTCCCAGTGACGTTGCAGAATGATTCAAAGTATTTTAAAACTTTATGAAAGTAAAAAATTATGTATTAGTTTCAACGTTTATTGAGTGCCCACCTTTGTATCTACGGCTTTTTCTAGGTGGAGGGTACAGCTGATACATAAGACATGGTCCCTTTCATATTTGGAAGTTTAGAAACTTTTGGAGGAGGCAATGGTATATTGCACAGAACAGGTGGAAAATTCATGAATTTGAAATGTTTCGTTTTTCCGATGAATGGAATGTTAGTTTCAAAAAGAAAGAGTTTAGTGTGGCTTAGAGTGGAAGAATGGGATGTCAAGAAGGGGATAGAAATTGATGACTGGCCAGGCATCATGTCTCACGCCTATGATCTCAGCATCTTGGGAGGCTGAGGTGAGAGGACCACTTGAGGCCAGGAGTTTGATACCAGCCTGGGAAATAATGAGATCCCTGTCTCTACAAAAAATAAAAGGAAAAAAAAATATTAGCCAGGTGTGGTGGTACACACCTGTAATCCCAGCTACTTGGGAGGCTAAGGTGGGAGGATCACTTGAGCCAAGGAGTTGGAGGTTACAGCAAGCTAGGATTATACCACTGCACTGCAGCCTGGGCAATAGAACAAGGTCCTGTCTCAATAAAAATAAATAAAGAAAGAAAGAAAAGAAAAAGACAAGGCAAGAAAACAAAACCAGAAATTGAAGACTGTATATAAGGATAGGGAGGATTTGGATGGGCAAAGAGAAAAAGGAAGAATGTTCCAACTGTGTGAATCCCATGTACAAAGGCCAGAGGGTGAGGTGAGCCCACACCTCTGGGACAGGGACAGACAGCTGCTTCAACAGAGGTTGCACAACTTAGCCTAGAAGCTAGATGAGCTAGGCACAGGAGGGCAAGAAAGCATAAAACAGCCTTGTATGGTACCTAGAGTAGTCAAATTCACAGAAGCAGAAAGTCAGTACCAGGGGTTGTGGGGAGGGAAAATTGAGAGTTACTGTTTAGTGGGTACAGAGTTACAGCTTTGCAAGATGCAAAGAGTTCTAGAGGTGGGTGGCGGCGATGGTTGCATAACAATGCGAAATAGTTAACATTACTGAACTCCTAAAATGATTAAGATGATAAATTCTATATTATGTGTATTTTACTGCAATTTTTTTTAAATGAAGAAAAAAGAAGCCTGATAAGGGAGTCTGGACTTGATTTGGCAAGAAATAAGAAGGCATTGAGGGTTTCTGTGAAGGGAGAGTAAGTGAAAGGTATTATCTCAGGAAAAATGAATGTTATTGATATAAAGACTGAGTTAATTGGGGGAACAACCAAAGGCAACTCAATGAGATCAATGAGAGTGCTATAGTTTGAAAGAGAGAATAAGTGGCAAAGAGAAAGAAATACATAAACCAAGAAACTGTATCTTACAGATATATATTACAGATTTTTAATAATGTCATTATATGTATAGTCTATTCTCATTTAGACTCAGATTCCTACTCTTGTTAAAGTGCAAACTTCTGGTTAGCTATCGGTTAGGAGTAGAAGGAAGCAGGTAATTTTTAGGTATTTAAAATTTTGCTTTTGAATTTTCTCTCTTGAGATAAGCACATCTCGGGTGTGTTTGTTCTTAATTTTGTGGATCTGTGGGAGATTCTATGGAAGTCACAATAGAAAAAGTTACTGTTCTAGCTCCCAGAGCAGCTCAGATAGGATTTATTATACGCCTGCCATGGGTGGGCACAGCTCTAGGCTTAGGGATATAGAAGTGATGGAGGGAAAGTCTCCCATCTTAATAAAGCTTACAGTATAGAGGGGAGACAGACAATTAAGAAAATAAATGATATAATTTCAGGTAGTGAATGGTAAGGAAGAGAGTTATCAGGGGCCTTAGGTAGGGTGGTCAGGAAAGTCTCTCTGTAGAAGGGACATCAAACAGAGACCGGAATCCCAGGAAGGGACCAGCCATGGGAATCTGTCCCCCTTCCATCATCATCTCTCTGTCCCGAGCATGGTGCGACTGGGAAGAGTGAGGATGTTGGCGTGGCTGGAGTGGAGTCAGTGGGGAAGAACACGATGGGAGATGAGGCAGGTGGGGCAGGGGAGTTGGATGGGAAGACAGGAGGGTGTTGGACAGAGGAGCAGTTGGCCTCTAGAACAGGACTTAGAGCCATGGGGCTGGATGAGGTTGCCATGGAAGTGGGCGTAGCTATAGGGTGGAAGAAGCCTAAATATGGCACCTTGAGAACACCAGCGTGTAGGGTTCGGGATGGTGAGGAAGAGCGGCGAAGGAGACTGAGAAAAAGTGGTCGGGGTAGCAGGAACCAGGAGCGTGGGCTGTCCCCGAATGACTTGGAAGCCAGGGTAGGTGCAGGGAGGTCAGCTGGAGGCCAGCGTGGTGGCCCAGGCCAGAACGATGGTAGCTCGGAGCAGAGTGCCCATAGTGGGGACAGGCCGCAGTGGGTAAAATTTAGGAGGTAGTGCTGACGGGACTTGATGATTGATTGGATGGGGTGAAGGTTGGGGAGGGGAGGGAAGGGGACACTCTCAGATTTCAGAGTTGAAAAATTGGGTGGGTACAGTTTAGAAAGTGATTTAGAAAAAAAAAAAAAGGTATAACGTGCTAGGGGAGTTCAGAGGAAGGACAAAATACTTCCAGCTGGCGGAGAGGTGGGAAGATTTAATATTGTAAAGATTTCAATTAGTGAATAAATTTAACACAGTGCCAATCAAAATACCAACAAAATATTTGGGGAAACTTTACAAAACTTCACCTGGAAAGGAAAGGTGCTAAAATAGGATTTTGAAAAATAGAGAGGACCTTGCCTTACCAGACATGAAAACCTACTTTAAGTTTCAGTAATTAAAAGAATATGAGGCGTTGTAGGAACATATAGAAATGTCGTGCAACCGAAAATTAAAAAATACACTGTGCACACATTACGTGTATAAATACTTAAGTATTAGTGTAGGGGAGGAGCCAGGTCAGGTCGACATGGACAAGATGGAATGATTAAAAAATGTGTTAGGCCAACTAGTTAAGTGTTAGAAGAAAAAGATTTCTAATTTCACATCATAAACTAAAATACCTTCAAATTAAATATTTTAAATTAAAAATGTAGAAAGCTTCAAAGATTATAGATCTAAAAAATAACTATGATGTTAGCCTTGCTAACATTGCCGCTAAAAACAGATACCATCAAGCAAGAGGATGTGATTCCGCAAAAAGAAAATGTTTGCATGTCGGGATGCCAGGAATTAAAAGGAAAAAGACAAATTGGGAACATGTTTGCTCTATATGACATATTATCCTGCCTATAAAAAGATTCATTCATTTGTTCAGCAAAAATTTATGCCTACTCTTTGCCAACCACTATGCTTTACATTGTGGATAAGGAGGTGGATGTTAGATATCTTATAAATTAAAGAGGAAAAGGCAAATGCCCAAATAGAGTTAAGTCAGGAAGGAATACAATTATGCAATAAACATAGAAAAATTTCAACCACATTAGTAACCAAATAAATGCAAATTAAGGCAACAAGAGGATCACATTTTTCCCTATCAAGTTGGCAAAGATTTTTTCTTTTTAACAAATGAAAATATGCAGATTGGCAAAATTAGAAGATAGTAGGGACTTTCTAACACACTGTAGGGACGTAAATGGTTATAGGAGAGCACTTGCATGGTACTAGCTGTAAAAATGTACCCTATGACCCAGCAATTCTACTTTTGGGAATGTAGGCTTAGGAAATAATTGAGTTTGTCTGAAGGCTGTTCATTGGAGCCCTGTTTGTAGTAGTGAAAAATCGAAACCATCCTTACTGGCCATGAAGGGATTCATTAAATAAATAATAGGACATCTCTATTGCCCCCCCCCCACCTTTTTTTATTTTGAGGCAGAGTCTTGCTCTGTTGCCCAAGCTGGAGTGCAATGGTGCGATCATAGTTCACTGTACCTTCGAACTCCTGGGCTCAAGCGATCCTCCCATCTCAGCCTCCCAAGTAGCTAGCACTACAGGTGCGCACCACCACACTCAGCTAATTGTTTAAATTTTGGGGAGAGATGGGGTCTCACTTATGTTGCCCAGGCTGGTCTTGAACTCCTGGCCTCAAGCGACCCTCCTACCTCTGTCTCTCAAAGTGTTGGGATTACGGGTGTGAGCCACAGTGCCTGGAGCATCTCTATGCTTTCTAGACATTAAAATAATCCTATGGATGGATAGTTACTCACATGAAGGACATCTATGATATAGGCTTAACAAAAGCTTAAAAACAGTATGCTTAGTATGATCCAATTTTACATATATATGAAAAATGAGTAGGTGTACACAAAACCCAAGTAAGGTATGGAAGCCTGCTTACCAAAGTGTTAACAATGATTGTTTCCGGGTGTTGGTATTATTTAAATTTTTTTCATGTGGCTGATATCCATTATTTTCTAATAAAATTAATTTTAATAAAAAATTAAAATAATAAAATAGGATACACAATACTGTCTTACGTGTTTAAATACTGAAACAGCACACCAAGCTTGACTGTTTTAGGTAAAAAGAAAGTATTTTGAGGCAGGCAGGCCATGAAGCTTCTTCCAGGGCACTGCCTTTGAGAAGGACGGACCTTGGGGGGAGCCGTTAGGAGTGAGGAGGGCAGGGACCCAGTAGTTTGTTCTTTCATAAATAGAGAAGAAACCAGAAATACAGAGGACATCTAGGCTGCCACAGGAGGCTGGTTGCTCTCTAGAAACACTTGCGCCCTGAGGTCACTGGGCCAAGTGCAGCTTGGGTTGGTGGAGACAGGAAGCTGATGTCATCCGTGGAGGGTTCCAGAGCCCGCAGGAGATGGGCTGGTGGCCTCTTGTCTTTCCCACTGAATAGGCAGCTTCTGACGTGAAGAGCTAACTCAGTCTCAGCCTGATGGCTGAAAAGGCAGTGGCTTCGCAGGTGACTGAAGGGGGACTGCTCTGCTTGGAGCTGAGCCCTCCACCTGGTCTCCTGGGTGGCCATGGCCTCTTCCCTGGGTTGGGGGGCGGGGTGGTGGACAAAGGGTCCTCTCCGGAGGGCTGGAATTGAAACATGAACGACACCTTGGGGCACCCTGGGGCTTCTCTGCAGGACAGTGCCCCAAGGCCACTGCAGGCCTCGACCACATACTCAGCTCCAAGGGCAAGGTGGAAAAAATCATCTTGACTCCAGAGAAAAAGGAAAACTTGACACCTAGAGAATGATAGTGGGGCAGAGTGAGCTCTGTGGACAGGAAGGGGTCTGAGAGGAGATGCTTTTGGGTCTGCCAACGTCGTCCGTTGCTTGTTGGTTTTTTGTCAGGTCACCTGGCCTCTCTGAGCCTCATTTTCTCCATGTGTAAAGCTCTGGTGCTAATTATACTGTTACCCATAGACGTTTCTCTAATTTGGCTGATCATGAGAAACATGTTGGCGCCATCCCCTGCACACCGGATTCTGCCCTTCTGAGGGGGTCTGGGAGTCTGTGTTTTAAATAGAAATGAGTTTGGGAGACCTGAGTTCTGCTCACGAGGCCATTGCAGAGACTCTGGCTTAGAAAGCACTCCATACGTGGCAGGTTTCTTAGCCGACACTGGGTCATTTCACCATGAATACAAGCATAGTGTTCACTCTTGGTAGAACTTTCTAGAAGGAGACTCAAAAAGCAAGAGGCAGGAAGGGAGGCTCTGGGGAACCTCTTCTCCTTCAGCCCCTGACCCACACACACACACACACCCTGTGGTCCAGAGTCCAACTGTTGGTAGTTCCTGTATTCAAGGAAGCATCATTGCCACAAGGAACCCAAGCCTATTGGTGGTACCTGGTATAATTAACCAGAATGCAATAATCAGCTCCCCATGGTTACTGCTGCCAAGGTACAGCAAAGACAACACCAGGGCTCTGAAAACACATTTTCTTTGCACATGTGACTTTTCAGGTCAATTTTCTTCCCACCACGAGTTGCTAATATGCAGCTTGCTGCTGTGGAATTGGGAGAGCCACATGAGAGCAGAGCTCATCAGGAAAAGTCCACCTGCCTCTTCCTGGCTGGAGACCTCGAGACGCCATGCCGGGTGAGGCTGAGAGGAGAGGAGAGCTTTGCTCTCCTTGTAGACTTTTCCACAGAGAACTGGCAGTGCAGGAGAATGATCCTAGTAGGGGCACCCAATGGGACGACAGTGTTGGGTTGTGCAGTTGCTTCTTGGCTATCTTGACTTCAGGCAGTGGTGCATGTGCAGGGAAAGGGTGTCAGAGTGTGCCAGTTGGGAGTGGAATTGCTGTTGTCTAAATCTGCACCAGCCACAGCATCCAGGGTAAAGAACGATGCTTGTAGGTAAGAGCGCAGAGGAACAGAGCTTCTCACTGTTGTTGCTGTGGTTCTTAATTACTGGGTAAGAAGTCTCCTATAACTTCTATCACAAGGCAAAACTGGTCAGAAAAATGACAGCAATTCGGTAATCACATCTGTCATCTCCTGAGCACACAGGGCCAGACCCTGTCCTGTGAGCTCTGAGCATTGCCACCTTTGTCCATGACCACAGTTCCATGAGCATCTCAAACTTTAGAGTTGAGATTCCTGCCGCTTAGAGAAATTAAGTCACCTCCCTAAGGTCACCAAGCTAGGTTCAGTCCTAGCTGTCCTATTTCAGAGTTCAGCCCTTAACCACTAGCCTGTATGACTCTCCAGCACTGTGCAGATTATTTGAAGAAATGACACCAAGCCCATCTGTTTTGCCTCTCCTGGTAGTCTTCCTTGGCAGATGCCTCGTCTCTGTGGCTGCTACTCCGGGGAGGTACACAGGAAACAGGCCATGGCTGGTGAGCATGCAGAGAGTCCCAGAAGATGCCTTACCTGGGCTCTGGTTTTCTAGATCGCAAAATGAGAACATTGCTCACGATCTCAGCATGATGTGCTAGACGTAGGGCCTGTGAAGTGCCTTGAATTCCTCAGAAGTGACAGAAATTATCCTCTTCCTGAATAACTGAAATTACAGAAAGCAAAGGAATATGAACTCCACATTGTTATTAAACCTGGGAGAGCTTGGCACTGGGGTGGGGGGTGAGAGCCTGGGAGGCTGTCACGGTATAGAAGAGAGACAATGACAGAGTGAAGATGTTGGGATTTGCTTCCCAGCTTTCGGGAAAATCACTTAATTATTCTTTGTACCATTTTTGTAACCTCAAAGTTGGGGATATACTTACTGGGAAGATAAAAATCATATACATATGCAAAAGCATTTATGTGTATTAAGTATAAAAATGCAAGCAAGATTCACTGTTGCGAGCACCTGGCAGGAGGATACACGTAGCTGTGGTGAGTTCTAAGTGGCTTCCTCTGACCCTGCTGCAGGATCAGAGGTGGACCTGTGTGTCTTCTGGGAAATGTAGATTCTTCTTGAAAGACCTGCCACGTCGTGCCCTTAATATCTCGGTCTAGGTTAGAAATTAGAGTTTTGCAGGAGGCAGAGAAGGCGAAGGCAGCCCAAGAATAAGGACTTTACGGGTGGGATTGGGGACATGTGGAAGCAGGTGTTAAAAGGAGAAGAGACGCAGCGGGCCCGGGTGCACGCAGCGTAGTTGCTTTACAAGGTGTGCGGTAGATCTTAGAGGATGACAAAGACAGTCTGGCTAATGGGGACTTGATGCTGAGACACCCAAGAATTCATGTTACTAACCTCCTCCCCCAAAATATTTCCCATCTTTTACTTTAGCAAAGAACAAATGTGTGGTTTTTGTTTTTGTTTTACTGTTCATTATTTGGGAGAAAGTGTTCATTAATAGGAAAATGGCCAAGAACAGGGAGCAGGTGGGAGAAGAAAAGGGGGGGCCTAGATTTTTCCACAAACCCCCAAATCACACCCCAAACAGCCTCCTCCCCCAGGCTCTGCGCGAGTGGCGGGGTCCTGCCTTCATAAAGGGGCTCTGCGCAGATGTGCAAACTGGATTCCAAATGTTAATAGCTCATCCACTTCACATTTCTTTTTTTCTCCCCCATGTATAGCATTATCCTGAAAAAAAAAATCCCACTGAATAAATGAATCTGATTTTTAGTTAAAAATACCCAGTTCAGACATCAAAAACTGGCCCGAGTGCAATCGTTGCCT